>NDFZ01004763.1:0-57696 GCA_002192655.3 Mamestra configurata | reverse complement strand
CTTACGTCGCCAATGAGCCTTTTAGCTCTGTGTTCCACCGAGTCAAGCGCGGCAAGTTGGTATTTAGCTGAGCCATCCCAAAGGTGGCTGCAATACTCCATGCAGGATCGGACTTGTGCTTTGTAGAGGGTTAAAAGCTGTCCAGGCGTGAAGTATCGCTTCACTCTATTTAGGATGCCCAGCTTTTTGGCCGCAGTTTGGGCTTTGTGCTCAATGGTGGCACCAAAGTTGAGACTGGTTGTCAACTCCATGCCTAGGAGCTCGAGCCGATCGGTTACAGGAACAGAAGTACCCCGAAAAGTCGGAGTTAGGTCGAAACGACTCCTTTTCGCGGTAAAAAGGCATGCTTGTGTTTTGGTGGCGTTAAAAGAGACCAGATTGTCATCACCCCACTGGGAGACAAGACTTAAGGTCAAATTTGTCCGCTCTACCATGGCCTCTCTCAAGGAACGAACTTCTTCCCCGCTGGTTTTTGCGCTAGACAAGTATCTCTCTGAAACCGAACTGTCATCTGCATACCCAACAATACCAGGCTGAAGCAGGTCATTGATGTGCAGCAGGAAAAGAGTTGCAGAGAGAACAGACCCCTGAGGAACTCCGGCATTAATAGCCATGAGGTCAGAGAAGCAGCCGTCAACGACTACTCGGATCGACCGTTCACTAAGGAAGTCTGATATCCAGCTACAAAAATCAGCTGGGATGCCATAAGCAGGAAGCTTGCTGAGTAGACTTGCGTGCCACACCCTATCAAAGGCCTTCGAGATATCGAGCGATACAGCAAGTGCTTCGCCGTGTTTCTCGATGGCTTCGCCCCAACAGTGCGTGACATACACAAGAAGATCGCCAGTTGACCGTCCCCGGCGAAAGCCATATTGACGGTCACTGAGGAGATCATTGTCTTCAAGGTAGGTCAGCAACTTACTGTTCAGTACCCTTTCCATAACCTTGCACAGAATGGAGGTAATGGCGATCGGTCGATAATGAGCAGGGTCTGCACGGTCGCCTTTTTTTGGCACAGGTTGTACATTCGCAAGCTTCCAGGATTTTGGCACCGTTCTTTTTTCAAGAGAGAGGCGGAACAAGCGTGTCAACACAGGAGACAGTTCAGGCGCACATTGCCTCAAAACTCTCGCTGAAATGCCGTCAGGCCCGCTGGCCTTGTTCACGTCTAGACTGCACAATACTCTTCGTACCTCTTTCATGTGAACTGCGATCTCCGACATCGAAGAGTCACAGTAACGAGGTACAGTTAGTGGTTGCTTGGAGCCAGCGTCCAGACGTGAATTGCTAGCAAAGAGAGATGCAAATAAATTTGCTTTCTCACTTGCAGAGTGGGCCAGCGACCCATCAGGTTTCAGCATTGGTGGTAAAGTGGGCCGACAAAAGTTCGTTTCAACCGCTTTCGAAAGGGACCAGAACAGTTTACTACCCGGAGGGTGCGATGCTAGTTTGGCCCCGATACGTCCAACATGGTCAAAACGTGCCCCACGTAGAACTTGCTTGCAGAACTTAGCGGCAGAATTAAAAGCTCTCTTCCTCGCGCGAACCCTGCGTGCTCTAACTTTTTGGTCGCGGGCCTTGACCCAAGCTTGGTAGGCAGACTCTTTTCGGGCCTCAGCGTGGGCGCACTCTGCATTATACCAAGGCCGGGTTTTGTGACCGAGCGGGATGTCGGAGAATGGAATGAAATATTCCATCCCCTGCCGAATCACGTCCACAATCATGTCGGCACAACAAGACGGGTCACCCGAGGAAAAGCACACATGCCGCCATGGATAAGACGCAAAAAAGTGCCGCATCTCATCCCAATCTGCTGACTCGTATCGCCATACTCGTCTCGTGCCTCTAGGGCTCTCATCTGGAGGAGAGCAGGTCGACACGGATTTCACCAGGCAGTGGTCAGATGTTCCCAGCGGGGCTGAGACCGATACTGAGTGACTGTTCGGATCAGTTGTCAGCAGAAGGTCCAAGCAATTGGGTGTATGGCCGTCAACATCCGGTACCCGTGTTGCCACATTCACCAGCTGGGTTAGATCTAGCGTTAAAGCAAACTTGCGCGCTTCTAACCCAGCATGGTCAGTTTTCTGGTACGGGAACAACCACTCTTTGTGGTGGGCGTTGAAGTCCCCCAGAAAAATGAGCTTCGCTGTTGGGTACCGTTGTTGGGCTACGTCAGTCGACTCCACGAGGAAATTGAACAGTGCTGTTGTCTCCTGGTCACCACTGTGCGATCGGTAAACGCCGATGTAGAGAAATTTCTCCACGCCAGTGTCCACAAGTAGCCATATGGCAGAAAAACCCGATTTCTCAAAGCAACGGAGACGACGACAACAAATGTCATCGCGGACGTACACACAGACCCCAGCCTGCTTCTTGAACTTGTGTTCAAGAGAGTAACCCGGGTAGTTGAGGTACGCCACGTCCAACGGGGTTGCTATCTTCGTCTCCGTCAGAAAAAACAGGTGCGGCTTCTCGGCCTCAAGGTGATGATGGACCGGATCGAGATTGGAGTGCAACCCCCTGATATTAGTGAGGTGCACTTTAAGTGGGAGGAAGTGCAGCCGTTGTTTACCCTTTTTTTTCTGTTTCACTTTTGTCATGTTATCGAGTAGTTGGGGGGAAAAGTCGAATTGTCGAGGCGCTGCTCAGTGAACCAAGTGGAACACTAGAGCTAATCCAACCTATGGGGAACTCATATGGAGACTGCGGGGACGCCCGAACCCCCCCGGATATGGCCACCGGGTCCTCCCATCCAGTCGCCGGCTGGCACGGTGGAGCATACCGGGATTTTTCGCGAGTTGGCGGGGCAGCCTTTGGCACGTGGCTGGCGTGCTACTTGGGCCCCCTACTGACTGCGGTCGGCCAACGGCTGGCACCGTGCTTCGGATCCCGCTACCCTCCAAAATGAGTTACCCGGCAAGCGTTGCCAAGAGACCAAGACCGGTTCTGAACAGCGCAACTGACAACTTCCTTCTCCCCCCAAAGGCACTGGCACTCCCACACACCGACGGAACAGCAAGCTGCTTGGCGCCGGACACAAGTGAAGGCCTGCGTCGTGTCGCAATACAATCACGCACGAGTGTCGGTAGATAGTAGAACCATGACACAGGTGTTGTTGTGACAACACCAGCGTTGTCATCAGCTTGGTAACATTATTCTACGTAACCAATAAATGATATTTATGTAGTATTTAGATATACAATAGCCATTGGCGTGAAAATGGTGTTTGACTGTGTTGTGAAGTACAACCAAATGACGTTTGAAGTCAATTACGTGATGCGAGTGTTTTTAGTAGGGTATTCAAAAGCGTGACTTGTTTGTACGTACAGTGCATCTTAAAGTCACGCCGTATGGCATGTGCATCTTTACTCAATATGAAAAAAAATCCTTTGAACAACACACATGACAGTCAACACTACGTGTTCTGTTTAAACTTACTTCTTTGCTTTTGTTTAAGCACGATTTGGGAACTTCTTGCCGAGAAAATTAAACTCAACAACTTGAAGATTTTCCCAAAACATACTCTTGTCAAAATAAAACTTAATACAAAAGGTAAAGTTACGCAACAATTAAGAGGAACATGTAAAATAAATTAGTGTTGTGCGTAACGTCGATGTTTGCTCAGTCGGTACAAATTATCCGAGTTGAGTGCGAACATCTGGGCCCGCGGCGAGTCGTTATCAAAGCGATCGTGGGCTAGGGATGCGGTGGGGTCGATAAGATTCCTTTTTCTTTGTACAGAAATTAATAAAGAAGTGGTTATATTATGTAAAACATTCATCATTTTTCTATAGTTTGGGTATTTAGCGCGCTCTTTTGGTCGTCGTCACTGTTGTTTCTGGCTTTCAGAAAGTTCAGTGGTAGGGTGTGGGTTAGTCCTGAGAAAATAATTCCTATTTCGTTTTTTTGGTGACATAATATTTACCTAACGTGATTTACTGTTTAAAGTAATCAATCGTTTTTTTCTCATAAGATTGGGAAAATGTCAAACTCAAATAGTGTGTACTCTTTTCAGCTTGGTAGGCAAAACAGTTACTGTAGCTTCTGTTTTATTTCTGGTTTGAAAAACATTACACACAGCTTTGAATAACATTATGCTAACCAGTTCTCTTGTTTTCTTCTGTGACGTTGCACTACCTGTCGATTGACATTAAGTAAATACACATTTCCCCGCCCTATTTCCATTCCATACGCATCGTTCCGCAAACAACTCGACGACAATGGCTCCTTATCGATGTTGATACGAAGTATCGAATATCGATAGCGCAACATTACAGCCATCCCTACAGCTGATCACTGAACGCCTGCCGTCATAATTGTGTAGGCTGTATTTAAATAAATAGGCAGAGAAGATTTTGTTTATTTCAGATCAACAGACAATAAAATTTAAATAAAATAATCATAACTAGGCTAAATTACTAAAAAAAATCAACCGGCCAAGTGCGAGTCGGACTCGCGTAAAAAGGGTTCCGAACGAATAATATTTTTAAACATATTACTTTAATTTCATAGACTTGTTATAGGTTGTCTTGTAAATAAAGAAAAGTGTTTATTTGGAACTCGCACAAAACAAACAAAAAGGTAAAATAAATTATCAACTCAATTTCCTGCAATCTATAAGTAAAGATCTATTAAAAGTTTTTTTTCAAAATTTTCATCAATGGTCAATTTCAATGGTTTTTTTTCTAGTATACTAGCTTTTGTTCGCGACTACGTACACGCATATCCCGTTCCACCATTCCCGTTCCCGTAGGAATTTCTTGTTCCCACATAGCCTATAGCATTCCTCATAAATGTGGCTATTATATTAAAAAAAAAACAAATCTGACTGGTAGTTCCAGAGATTAGCGCGTTCAAACAAACAAACAAAGCAGCTATATTATAATATAATATAGATGTATACCTCTGCTTGACCTCGGAAATACAGGCGATGTGGTATATTATCATAGCTGCATTTGTACCTGGTCATTAAGAATACTATAACACCATAGGTAGTATTACAATACCAAGTAAGTAGGCTATTTATATGTGTTCTTGTTCATTCTCCTACTTAGTCTATGCGCCTTCTGCGTTATGTTGCTAGTCTATGGCGCCACTGTGAAGTTAGTGGTCATTCTCCTCTTTATTAAGTGCGATTTTCAAAGCTTCATTGTAATCTTACGGCTTTTGTATGGAGATATGGGTTGTAGCTATCAGCTCTTAGTGGCAGTCAAATTTTATGGGTGTCGTTTTACCCTATGGGGTGGCTCGCGGGGGGCAATTCATTTTTAGCGTATGGATGGATGGATGTTTGTTACTCTTTCACGCAAAAACTACTGAACGGATCTTGATGAAATTTGGCACCGAGGTAGATTATAGTCTGGAATAACACAAAGGATATTTTTTATCCCGGGAATATGTTCCCATGGGATAACTTTGAACATGAACGCGGGTGGAGCCGCGAGCGACAGCTAGTATTATTATAAGAGGTAAAAATTGTTTGTTTGTAGGAGGTCTCTGGAAGCAATGATCGGATTTCGAAAGTTGGTCTGTGTGTGGGTGACGTTTGATAACATACTGGGATTTATGTGTTGATATTTAGACAAAGTGGGTAGTAGGTTATAATTAGTTATTGTCACAACTGCCAAGCTAGTCTGCGAATATACGCTGTGCTATCGAGACGTTACGTTGTTTTATTCCGCTTCTAGCTGACAAGGATAGCTTCTAACATATTTCTCACATACGTTAAATTTTGTTTATCAGTTGTCTGGTTGCCATAGCACAGGCTCTGCCTAGTTTAGGATCGGATGACCGTGTGTGAGTTGTCCCAAGATATTATTATATTATACATAAACACCGAGACTTCTTCGTTCGGAGAGTTCGATAAGCCAGTAAGGATCAACATCCCTACTGGCATTTGTCAATCTTTGACAGCCGGTATGGGTGGTCAGAACCCAAAATCTGACACCAATCTTGCCAAGGCGTTACCGGGTTACTGAGTAGGGTATTTGACTTAAAAAATTAAATTAAAACATTACATTACATACATTTCCAAAAAATATTGGACACGTATTCAAAAGTTAAAAAGTCTATTTCATTTAGGCCATTAAACGGCATTTTTGAACGTCATCATTTACAGTTCAGTAAAATAATATTATTACATTAATAAAGTGACTCTACTGTCCATTCGGTAAAGAGGTAAAGGTAGATTCTTCTGGAGAAGAACGGACAAGAAACTCCATAGTTACTCTTTTCAAAAAATGGTTTTACATAATTTGGTACACAAAAAATAATGTAATAAATTATGTGATGACGATACACCCAAAGTGTGCTACTTATAGGAACTTATTTCTTTTGTCACGTAAACAAAATATGAAGACGATATCAGTGCGTTGAAAGCTCGTGTGACGTCACTTACCAGTACACTTTTTACTGGAAAGTGACGTTACAAGCCCCCACTCTTTATCTTTGACGCGTTTTATCTTCGTATTTTTTTATTGATTTGATAAAATAAAAAAATATATGTATCCTATTTTTCGATAATCGAAGTGACAGACTGATTAGAATCATATTATTTTAACACCGGAAACATCCCTAGTGTGGAGGTCAAGCCAAAGTCAAAGTCAAGTAAAAGTCAAAACGTTTATTTCAATTAGGCCATTAAACGGCACTTTTGAACGTCATCGTTTACAGTTCAGTAAAAATAATAGAATTACATTAATAAAGTGACTCTACTGTCCATTCGGAAAGGTAGATTCTTATGGAGAAGAACGGACAAGAAACTCCATAGTTACTCTTTTCAAATAATGATTTCCAAAATTTGGTATACAAAAATTAATTTAATATTATGTGAGGACGATGCACCCAGAGTATGCTACTTAAAAGAACAAAGTATCACCAGTAGAGGTAAACTTATTAAGCCGAATAAGCATGTAAAATACTGTTATTTAGCTGAATCGATTTGATTGGAGGCAGACCTACTTGAGAAACGGCTAGGCAGATAAATTGATGTAAAGCTACGCTATTGCTCAGAGATGAGGTGGAGAGCCCATTTCTTTACTGCGAAAAAATGCATGGTTCAAGTGGCTGGCCATGGGAGAGAATCCTCAGAAATATACAAAAAAATCGTTGGTCAATACTTCACCACTGCACACCTCTTTCGGGTCGGTATGGACTAAAAGTGTTTTTTCTAGTGTTTTTAACAAAATAAAAGTGCCGAAGAGGAACCATAATATTGACATACATCGACATATTATTTATTCTGATATTGGCGTAAATAATTTCAGAATTATACCTCTCAAAATCTACATGTGTAAATAAGTAATAGGTTTATTATTTCAGGTTACAAATCTCTACGAACGAAACACGAGTATAATTGATGATTAAACTAACTTACTTGTACGTGAAGTTCGATAATAATTATACGAAGTGCTTCTTTCGAAGAGATTAGTCGTTCCCTCTCGCCCAACCCAAATCATTTAAAAAATATCAACGATAGACATTGGTTACAGAAACTCGAAACTAAATGACAAGCGGAGTTTTAGGGCTAGACGTGCCCTAAAACTTCGTGTCGCAAAAAAAAAGTAGCCCTCTTATCTCTCAAAATACAGAGCAATGCGGTGAATCCTGGGTGATACTACCTGTGTAAATAAGTAATAGATTTATTATTGCAGGTTAATAATCTCGAGAACGAAGCACGAGTATAATTACAAGTAAGTTCGTTTAATCATCAATTAACTGTTATTAGTACCGGGCCACTGATAATGTATTATGTCGTTCTCACACTCATAAATAATACTTGCGGCATTGCTAATTTATCCTGTCGCAATTAGATACATTGATTGAGTCTAAGCGTCTATAAACCATGAAACATTACACCTCATATACGAATCCATAATAATTACAGTAGGTATGCAACTTATCAATTTATGAAACTTAATACTGAAGCAATACGTAAGCCTGAAGGTCTCATGTTTAAAATTGAAGTAAAATAATTATTCCAAGACCGTAGCGTAAATGGTTCTCAGTGCCTCGAAACCCTGCAAAATGATGATACAATTTTCACACAATTCATCACAATTTGACCTGTCATAATTTTTAAATACCTTTTTGATTCTACGAAATATTCCTTTCAAACGACTGTAGCGAGGGATGGAAAAAGCTTAGAAAATAAAAATTGAGAATCTTTCAAATTCACCAGTGAAGTTTAAGTGCCCATTTAACTGACCGTTTTTTTTTTTAACACAGACCCTTTATTATTTTTCATAGACTTCAACTTTTTACAAAGAGGGTTTTAATACAGTTAAAAAACCGGCTAAGTACGAGTTGGACTCGCGCACGAAGGGTGCCGTACCATCTATAAAACCACCAAAAAAATCACGTTTGTTGTATGGGCCCCCCCTTAAAATTTGTTTTGTTTTAATGAACTCATTTATTTTTAAAGTGAATATAAAACTAAATATTCTGTGAATATTTCAAGCGTCTACCTGTTGCCGTTATCAATATCGAACGAAAACGAGCAAAAAAAAACACGTTTGTTGTATGGGAGCCCCCTTAAATATTAGTTTGTTCCTTTTTTAGTATTTGTTGTTATAGCGGCAACAGAAATAAGTACATCATCTGTGAAAATTTCAACTGTCTTACTATCACAGTTCATGAATACAGCCTGGTGACAGACGGACGGACAGCGGAGTCTTAGTAATAGGGTCCCGTTTTATCCTTTGGGTACAGAACCCTAAAAAAGAAGTTAGATTTGTTTCCGCTGACCTGTATTTGTGGGACCACGTACGAGAGTATGCGGCATTGGTAAGCCTTCCACAAGGTGAACTGATGACCTGGTGGGGGCCGCGGGAATCTGGTAGATGCAACTTGCATCATGGAGCCTCCCTTAGAGGAGGTCTATGTCAAGCAGTGGACGACTTTTGACTGAAAGCGACTATCTTCTAAGGCTGGAAGGTAACTAATGGACAAGTAAGGGGAGTCTCGCGTCCGGCCCTGGTTGAATCTATGGTCCGGAGCGAGGAGGCTTGGGAAGCGGTCACCTCCTTCTGCGAAGCAGTAATGCTAGCCAAGGGGGAGGCGGGCCGCGCGAGGGAAAGGCAAGGCCTTCGCCCCAACCGTCGCTACAGGAGAAGACGCCCCGGGCATCGAGAGTCGCAGGGCGATCCCCGGCCACCGTAGGCACGGACCTGCGGACGGCGAGCATTGGGTGGCTCGCCGTCCGATCACCACCAGGCCCGGGTCGATGGCGCGTTGTGTTTCACGCGCGCCTCAAAGAGGTGTCAGCATAAAAGATGGGGCCCGCTAGGGCCGGAGCCTGCCAGGCTTTAGAAGGAACACGGATGGGTTTTATTCAGTAAGAGTCTGACACGCCCTTCCGCTCCGCCCAGAGCGGAAGAAGTCATTTGATGATTTCCCATCCTTTAAAAAAAAAAAAAAAAAAGGGGAGTCCACAATTGAGCTCAGTGGAATACCATTAAAGAGTTTGAGAAATGATTAACAGCGTCTTGAAACATGCCAAGGAAGGCCAAGCAAGGTGAACCGATGATTTGGTAGACCAATGTGGTGAATCGGGTGGGTTGTCAAACTTCGTTCAGCGATTTTACATAACGGAGCTGTTTTGTACTATCGCTAGCGGTTATGTAAAACGGCTGATTATACAATTCATTTGCGACACATACACGCTCTTGTTTTTTACAATAATTGTTATTGATATTATGTCTTATCAATTTCTTTTTTGGTCTGTATTGTGTGTGCTAATGGCATCAGATACACAAGACCTATCAGAATACCTAGCGCTGACTTATTTAATTTTTTAAATATCGCAGCATAATGCTGTGATAGAAGTCTTTTAAGCCGAGCTCTGGACTTATTATGCTTTATGTTTTATTGTTGTTCTCTTCTATTACTTAGTTGTCAATTAATAATAATAATAATATTATAATAACATTTTTTTTTAATGTGTTTTTTTTAAGAAATATTTAAAAATGTAAATTAGTATGTAAGGAAAATAAATAAAGAGAATAATAATAATATCTTGGGACAACTCACACACGGTCATCCGATCCCAAACTAGGCAGAGCCTGTACTATGGCAACTGGACAACTGATAAACATACTTATATATTTCTAAATACATACATATTATAGACAAATTACACCCAGACACAGAACAAATGATCATGCTCATCACACAAAGATTTGTCCTGGGTGGGAATCGAACCCACGACCTCCGGTTTAGCAGTCAGGGTCACTAACCACTCGACCAACAGGCCAGTCAATTCTAGTAAGGTAAGTTATTAATTCATTTTTTATTTTGTTATTTGTCCTGTATTAGTCTACATCTACACTAATCCACATATAATAAAGAGGAAAAAATTGTATTTTTGTGTGTGTGTGTATGTTTGTAATGAATAAACTCAAAAACTACTGTGCCGATTTCAATTCTTTAACCATTGGAAAGCTACATTATTAGCGAGTAACATAGGCTATATTTTGTCCCCGTACTCCCACGGGAACGGGAACTACGCGGGTGAAACCGCGTGACGTCCGCTAGTCCCAAATCAATATTTTTCAGTTCATTCTTTATTTCTATATCGTATCCCATAACAACTCACTTTGCAACTTATTCTTCGAAAACTTTCCTTTTAACTATGATCATCAAACTATCCTTTTAAATTTATTTTTATTTGAAATGAGTTAGCTCTTGACTCTAGTCTAGGTCATAGATGACAGAGACAAAGTCGACGAATGAGCGAGCTTACCCAGAAGAAGATGTTCACTCTAATTTTGAAGAGATTAGGGTTGTATTGCGTTCGGAAACACAGACGCAGGCAAAGAGTTCCACTCATTTGTGTGCGCATTATAAAAGACGTTTGGAAACGTTTAGTGCGAATTGGTGGGATAGCAACAAGGTAGGGATGGTAACTCGCAGTGCGTCTAGATTTCCGATGGTAGAAGGGGGCCGGTGGGATAAGGTCGTGGAGTATCCTCTTAAACAATGTTGCCCGCGATACATTTCACCTAGAAACAGCTCAGCGAGACTACGATGTGTGTATATTCTACATTTTGTTGCCAGATAGCAATCCTTTTAGCCGATTGCACATTGTCTTTCGATCCGTTCCCAGTGCCGAACATTTGTGTGATGAAACATATTTATGAGGTTGTACTAGTCTTATACAAGGTGGAGACGACGATACGACAGTAAATGAAAACACTGGCAATACTGGTTCATAGGAACATTTTTCAGCTATTATAAATCCTGTCACCGAAATTAAAAATAAACTTCCCAATTGCATAAAACGTCAAAAAACTGAAAGTAGTCAAGGATAGTGACTACTATTCTGACGAAATATTCCAAGCAGTCTGTTGCAGTTAGTGACATCAAATCACATCACACTCACAATATTATAAGGGCGAAAGTTTGTGAGTGTGTGTGTAAGTTTGTTACTTCTTCACGCGCAAACGGCTGGACCGATTTAGATGAAACTTGGTATAGAGGCTGTTTTAGTCCAGAGAAAGGACATAGGATAGTTTTATCCCGGGAGTATGTTCCCTTGGGCTGATTTTCGACATTCACGTGGGCGGAGCCGCGAGCGGCAGCTAGTCTGTGATAAAAGACGACATATTCGTATGAACTAGTATTGCCAGTTTTTTTTATCGTCGTATCGTCGTCTTCACCCTGTATCAGGATTGAGTGATCTGTTTTTGAAGTCTTTAATAAAATTCAAGTCAGTAAGGGTGTGGGGACTATTTTTGAGACTGGGGTCCTTTGGGCAAAGTGACACTCTTTCCATAATCATTCAAAAGTCTTTCTTGTTTGGAAATTATAACGTGACATTTTGGTACTGCATGTCAATCCCATACATATAGTCCCATTTAAATAGTTGGACAAACTTTTAGAAATCATTCAGACTACCAAAATAAGAATATGGAAAAATAAATAAATACGTAAAACGAATTAGATACTTACTACTTACAAGAAAAGAAATCAGCTAACGGAAATATACTAAAAATGTTGGTTACCCAATGCATTAACATATCCATATTTGATACTAAAAATTTGCAGGTGCACGTGTGCGTGTCAAGTTCCTACCCATAATGGATGTATTTAAAACTCAACTCAAAAAAACTCGAAGCATTTATTTCAATTAAAACATTACAGACACTTTTGAATTGTCAAGGTAGGTCTGTCCAAAGAGATGGAGAAGAACGTGCAAGAAACTCCACGGACACTCTTTTAAATCAATGTTTTTTTACAATGATATGGTTACATCATTCGTGTGAAAATTATACAAACATACATTATATGTGAGAACGATGTAGAAAGACTTGCACGATCAAAAAGTATCAATTCAAAGAACAAATAATTAAAATAAACCGTGGCAACTGAGACATGACCAGTCCTAGCTGACGGCGCTCGTTCAGCAATATAACGCCTGCGCTAGCACCATTCGGCTCAACCACTTTGAAGAGTGCCAAATGATCCAGCACCATCAGCCAGACTTTTAAGTAAGCATGACCCTCCCAAACGCCAGGGCACATTCAAGTCAAAGAAAATCATAGTTTAAGGTACACAGTACTCACACATGTGCAGTTAATACATAAAATGTGTGCCGGCAACTTATTATTATAGGTCTAAATAAAATCACTCTAAGCAGTGTTTTTATAGTTTGGATATGTTTGTTAGACGTACTGGACGCTGTGTTAAAGTCGTCCATCTATTTTAATGGTACTACTAACAATATTATATTTTAGCAATACATTTGCTGCCCGCTTTTGGTGGGACATTTTAGGGGTGGGACGCTACTTGTGTCGATACTCTTACGCCATCCCATCTTCCTAGCTCTTCGTGCTGTGCTGGCGCTGCCGCTGCGGCTGCAGAGAACCTCAAGTGGCGGAAATATAATAAACTTGTTGTGTTGAGCCGTTTGGGGTTGAAACTCACGGCTCTTGGGGTCCGAGTGCACATAACTTGCTTAAAGATCTCTCAAGACGCTTAGTTCACGTGACCCAAGGGCTGGCTTTTACCTTGGTCAAAGAATAAGTATTACCATACAACGTGGCAATGCCGCCTGTCTTTTGGGTACACTTCCAGTCGACTGCGATGCGAATGAATTTTTTGACGCCATATTTTAGGGTTAATTTAGTTAGGAGTTTTTATTTTTGTTTCTAGTGTATATAATTAGTAAAGTGCTATTTAAATAAATACGCCATTGGATATTTGGACATTTATTCTCGTGCATTTACAGGTAGCTTTTTTGAACCAAAGCTTAAAATTGTCATGTACAGCAATGCCTGACACAATCTGGAATCAGGCATCAATTTCCCATACACAATCTTCTTAATTCCTCGTAAACAAAAATGCAAAAATGTTGTAAAATCACTGACCTGAGGTTGAAACTACTCTATTATTGACGAACGCCACAAAAATCCCCATTTACCTCAGTTTAAGGGGAAGCAATAAAAGTTTTATAACTCCATGAAAATAAAGTTACTTTTTACCTCGTAGTGAAACGATCTGACCGCGGGGATTGCTTCAGATCGAGTGGATTGGAAAAGGAGCTTTGTGAACAATCCGAGTTTTTCTTGTGATTTTCGTTTGTTTACATTATGTTTTTGTGTGTTTTAAGGTGGCTATTGACCAGTGTTATGGGCCGTAATGTAACACCAGCGGACTCACGCTAGTGCTACTTGTGATATTATTATAAAATGAAACTATATTTTAGATTTAAGCTTTCATAATATATTTTACGTCTGCCTTCAACGAGGGCTGGCACCGGCGTCACAAATAAAAACAAAACATATTTTTACATTCCTATTTCAAATTCTTTTAGTTTTGATGCTTCCAAAGGGCTACCTTCTCTGCCAGAGACTTGGAGCCAAGGATATCCTCGTCACAGTATCATTCGCAGCAAGCATGTTATGATACGCCGTGTTCTAAAATTCGTGTAACATGCGCGTGTTCATGCTCGTTTCCACGTACTGACTGCATGAATGCTTGCTTTGTGTCATGTTACATTACGCGCCGCAGCACAGGTCAGTACTTACTCTCCTTTAGATGCCTTGTGGCTGATAGGGAAATATATAATTGCAAGCATTTTTTGTATCGTTATTTTGTCATTGACACTAATCTAATACGAGTGGGCCAGTGGTAACTGCTCTCAACTTATGTGACTTGCGTTCCCTTTTGACGTGACAACGTCTTATAAATCGATGAACGCCGGCTGCACGCACGAAAAAGGATGACTCATTGTAACGTTACGATCATTTCATCAATGTTTTGTTATGACGTTGTCACGTTAAACTATCGTCCGTAAACCGACTTTACAGACAACCAATTTTTTGGAGGATTTTTGTTTTATTCGTTTCATGGTAAATACTGGTAGAGTGGAAGAGGACCTTAACATAGTTGGGAAATGGCTAGACAGACATTGGCCACAGTTTTCAAAAGAAGAAAGTTTCGTGAGAAAAGCGACACATCCTAAAACAAAAAAAAAAAATGAGCCGTCACGGGACGCCTGGCAGATGTGAAACATCGAAATTATTTTGTACAAGTCATCATCTGCCTAGCCTTTTCCTAATTATATTGGGGTCTGCTTCCAGTCAAACCGGATTCAGCTGAATACCAGTATTTTACGTGGAGCGGCTGCCTACCAGACCTCCACAACTCATTAACTGGGTAACACGGTACTCCTTGGTAAGACTGGTGTCAGATTTTCTGGCTTCTGACTATTTGAAATTATTTGGTACAAGTAATAATGCCTAAGGAACAGATCAAGACAGGAACTAAATATGACATAATGAAAAAAAATACAAGTAGACTGTATATACATATGTCACCGGAATAGCAAACTCCGTAAGATTATAAAATAACTTGAGAGATTGTATACTCTCGATAAATTGTCAACTGAACATTTGGAATACTTTTTTACGCATCAAAATTTGATAGTCTATAATCTCTCAAAGTCATTCCGAGAAATTGTGGATTATAATAAAATGGCGACTAATCAGAGCACAAGTCTAGAATTTATCTGTTTTCGTGTGAAAATAAACCTAGCAACAAGGCTCTTATTGGCCTATTCAGAGAAAACAAAACCAATATGGGGCCAAGTTTCCAATTTAACTATTGACTAGACTGACTGTCTGTTTTGAGTAGACTGTTGGTGGATAAATGGTTGCTAAGAAATGGTTTACGAAAAAAAGACTACAGAAGTAAAACTGAAATTGAGTACAAGTTGACTTTTCCAATACAACACCATATTTTTCCTTTCATTCTAAGAAGCAGGGCTCTCTCACACAATATTTAATTACCGTTCCATCAGCCAGGCGGGCAAGCAGGTTATGACAAGGATAATAATTTCATCCGTGCAACTGGAATGTAATTATTATCCGTATTTGCGGCCAATCCGCTTCGGTCTATTAGCTGCTGGTAAACCAGTTACCTTTTCTATTCTCTGCGATAATGATCTCGCACTATGCTACTTAGTGTGTGGGTCAAGGCATAAATGGGAAGCGTTCTAATAAATAAGCGAAGAAAACTTATTTGTAAATAAGAAATGATCGAAGAAGATGAGGTAACTATGTCTAGTTTTGAGGTAGAGTGACATAGTTGAACGAAAAGTGCAAGTTGGTGTTAAAAGTGCTCATAGCAAACAGTTTATACAAAACTTGTAAAATGAATCATCCTTAATAAATGATTGGAAATGTTATTTAAAATACAAACATTTTAATATAAAATTACTGTGAACAAGGCACTTTAAAATAACAATGAGAAGCCTAAAGAACAAGAACGACTAGCAAATGGATCGAAATGATTTAAAATACGTCAAAAATTGTTGAAAAGAAAGCTTAACATTGGCTATTATACAACCAATGCGTTTGAGACAAATACTTAAAGCGCCGTATTCTCATCGTAGGCGAGGCCCGCGGACGGCGAGCTTTGGTTGGCTCGCTATCCGATCATCATCAGACCCAGGTCGATGGCGCGTTGTGTTCCATGCGCGCCTCAAAGAGATGTCAGCATAGAAGACGGGACCCGCTAGGGCCAGAGCCTGCCAGGGTTGCGCAATTTTTACGAAAGAGTCACCGCGGCCCTGGAAGGCAAAGGGCTTTAGAAGGAATACGGATGGGTTTTAGTCAGTAAGAGCCTTCCGCTCCACCCAGAGCGAAAGAAGTCGATCGAAAGAAGTTGATAATTTCCTATTCTTAAAAAATAATAAAAAAGCGTCATATTCTGTTACACCTACACCGCTATCGCCCAGACTTTGGACCACCAATTTACTCAGCAAACAACTACCAATTTACCGCTAATTCCCAGCAGAATGGAGCACTGAGTCTCTCCCCAGAGGATGTATGAGACGAGCTGCCTTTAATTATTACCGCCATGGCCACACGGCTTGCTCCGGCTTGCTCTTTGAGATTAGATGTATCAAGCGCTGGATAATTCTACGTTTCAGTGTTTTCAGTAGACTGTTGGTTGCTGGAGTCACTTTATTAATGAAATATTATTATTTTACTGAACTGTAAATGCTGATGTTCAAAAGTGCCGTTTAATGGCCTAATTGAAATAAACGTTTTGACTTTGACTTGACTTGCTAAGAAATGGTTAAAGTTATCTGTATAGGAGTGCATTAAAATAGCCTGGATCAGTGACGGAAATCCGCTGAATGAGAAGACAGGACCGGTCGTTGTGGCAACACTTGGGAAAGGCAGTCGACGTCTTTCGGCTGAAATGATGATGATGATTCGTGGTATTGAAATAAAACGTCCGCAGTTGCACTCAGGGCAGTCACCTTTGAGTGCTGACAGATTTAAATAAATAATGACTTGGATTAGGACTTTTGAAGTGTCATAATTTGTTTGTAGGTCTGTGACTATTAATACTTTTTCTTTCTACTATTATTTCCACAAGTCACAATGTCACACATCGCATCCATCGCTTTCTCAGCAAACTTAATTACTTGCACAATCTAACCGAAATACTGGAACAGCTAGAAATCCAATAATCCCTGTTATCCAAACACCAGTTGCTTCCTCAGTAATGCGACATGTTCGCAGGCTCTCACCCAGTAACGTGAGATACAGAGTTTTTCAGACTTGCGAGGTTACATCAAATCTGTGTAAGAACTAAAAGAAATGCCGTCACCTGCATCAGATTTTTGCGGTCGGGTTTTTTTATCTATTTTTTATTATTGATAGGCACTCACCTGATCATAAGCGATGATGTGGTCGAAGACGGAGCACACTTGCCTGAAAGTAACCTATTCACTCTTGACTTAATGACTCCCAGGTTGTAACTATCAGGGAACACAGACTCTGACAGTGAATTCCACTCCTTGGCTGTACGCACAATGAATGTGTTCCCAAAACATTTTGTGCGTGTGGGTGGGATGTCCACCATGTACCGGTGGCGCATCGCCGTACTTCTTGTGGTCCGATGATAGAACGGACTTGGCGGAATTAAATTGTGCAATTCCGTCACACGCTCCCCAAAATGCAACCGATAGAAAACCGACAGGATAGCAACTCGGTCGATGACTTTGGAGCTTCGACTCGACGAGCCCATTATTGCCGATGATCCTCTTGGCTCGTTTCTCAATTGACTTTAAATGCTTCAAGCTAGTATCAGGCAGATCCGCCCCAAAGATGACTTTGAGCAGCTGTTCCAGCGTGAAGTATCTTTTTTTGTCCTCCCCTGTTTCCAATACTTAGGGCGGTTCTCCCCACAATTTCGCGCCAGGATATTCAATCCTGAGTTGTTGGCCCTGGCAATTGGGCAATGAGACAGCACAGCTGGTCGATTCTTAAACATTTCGAAGTGAAGTGCTCACGAGGTGAGCTGTCAATCTATATAATCAAGATGTCATGTGATCACGAAGACTGACATCTGACATAGCCACTCACTTCTGTAACAACCTGTAAACGCAGACTCTCACAAAAAACTCGAAATGTTTGCAGATGTAAACGGTAAACAAAGTGTGTGATTGTAAGCTCATGGAGGACCGCGGTGATCCATCCCCTTAGTTTACACTTACTGTTTGAGAGGATATCGTAGGATTAAGCTGTGTTTTTGTTTCTGTCTGCTACGTGTTGAATGGTTCGGGGTGTTTATTTGCTTTAGCTGTATCCAGTTCTTATATTGGGATTTATTTAACGGCCTTTGAGAACGTTGGTTTAACTTCGAATTTCCTACTTTATATTATAAACGCGAAAGTTTGTAAGTATGGATAGATAGATGGATGTTTGTTACTCTTTCACGTAAAAACTTCTGAATGGATTTTGATGAAATTTAGCACAGTGGTAGATTATAGTCTGAAATAACACGTAGGATACTTTTTATCCCGGGAATATGTTCCCTTGGGATAATTTTCGACAATCACGCGGGCGGAGACGCGGTTAGCAACTAGTTAAATAATAAAACATTTTGATTTTTATAAATTAGTTTAAAAAAAATCGGGATAGTTTCAAACGTCAGCTATGTGAATTCCTAATAATTATAATATTAACTCAAATACTTGTTTATCATCGCGTGTAGGTACATCAATAAATACTATTGCTAGAAACAATACAAAAACTTACTACTACTCTACTTATATTACTTTACCAGCTAGTTATTATAAGTATTCTATCTTTATCGTGCATGCTATTTGATATAGATAAAAGTATTTTTATTCCTTTGTTCCCATCTAACAATAGCACATTTGATACTAGAGGTACATTAATGGAAATGCACTCGGTCTTAATGGGCAGTCTATTTTTTCCCATTCCCGTAGGAATTTCGGGAAATCTATCTTAGTGCTCCTCTAAACTCCCCAAGGAACCTACATGCCAAATTTCAGCTTTCTACGACCAGTAGTTTCGGCTGTGCGTTGTCTGTCAGTCACTCACTCAGTTACTCACTCAGTCACTCATTGTCATCAGTCATCTGCTTAGCCTTTCCCAACTATATTGGGATCGGCTTCCAGTCTAACCGGATTCAGCTGAATACCAGTATTTTACGTGGAGCGGCTGCCTACCAGCCTCCACAACCCATTAACTGGGTAACACGGTAGTTTTTGGCAAGACAGCTGTCAGATTTACTAGTTACTCAGTCACTCATCAGTAACGGAAGAATTTTATATATTAGGATTGTTTATTACTTTCTCATAACTGTGAACGTTATTGTTAGTTGTCGCACTGTATATTTCAATATATACTATAGAGAGAGAGATATAGATATATATATATATATATATATGATAAAGAGGTAAAGTTTGTGTGTTTGTGAGGTTGTAGGGTGTATTCTCTGGATCTACTGAACCGATTTTGAAAATTATTTTTGTATATGATAGCCACATTCATGAAGAATGCTATATACGGGAACGAAAAAAACGAGATATGCGCGTACGAAGTCGCGGGCAACAGTTAGTTGTAAAATAAAAGTAATCGTGTAGTATACACTTCTACACTAATCTACACTAATATTATAAAGAGGAAAAATTTTTGTGTGTGTGTATGTTTGTAATGAATAAACTCAAAAACTACTGGACCGATTTTAAAAATTCTTTCAGCAATGGATAGCTACATTATCAGCGAGTAACATAGGCTATACTTTATTCCCGTACTCCCACGGGAACGGGAACCGCGTGACGTCCGCTAGTAAGAAATACTTTTATTGCATGAGTGTAAAGTGTAACAAGTGCACTTCAACCAACATAGTATTATGATGTGTATCCAATATGTTGGCGCAACAATTTCATTTTAAAACTATTTCAATGAAGACGATAGTTTCACTCGCATTGAATGTACAAACACTCGAAGTTGGGCGATATCAAAGTAATACAGTTTTCACTGGTGGAAAAATTGCAGATGTTCGTAGCACAGCTGTTGTACAGTCAATAGTCAAACCTTTTTAAACATGATTTTCCATTGTATATAAACTGATAGGAATATTGTTATTATGGTTAACTGAAGCTGGATATTTAGTGGAATTACACCAAGTGAACATCTTCTCACAGGGTTTAACCTTTCATGGTCCACTTGGAAATACCTGAACCCAAGTAGGAAGGTGTAATTCGAACCTCGCAAAGTGACGTGACGGATCAACTGCAGGGTGTGGATGTGGAGCCGAGTCACAAACCATGTTCCACCTCCCTTGCCCTCCGTGCCCCAAAACATGCAGCCGAAGTGACCAACCGGGTAAATAATAATAATAATAATAATTCATAATCGAAGACCCCACAATAACGAATGATAAATGCCGCAAGTGTCACAGCCAACCAGAGATCATACAACACATTACAGGAGCATGCACAACGCTCACACAGACTGACTATACTCACAGACACAATCAGGTGGCAAATGTCATTCACCAAAAACTAGCTATCAAACATAAACTCATACAAGATACAAACACTCCTTACTACAAATACGTCCCACAAACTGTTCTAGAAAACACCACTCATAAACTACCGTTCACTACAATAGACCAGGNCAGATATCACTCTTCAAGACAAAGTTAATAAAGTTACTTACCTGATAGATATTGCAGTCCCCAACACGCACAATTTACAAAAGACAATAGGAGAAAAAATAAGTAAATACGCAGAGCTAAAAGAGGAAGTGACAAGAATTTGGAGGCAAGATAAAGTATATGTCGTGCCCATAGTTGTTTCCACTACAGGGGTAATACCCAACCATCTGCACTATAGCCTCAAAATAATAGACCTCAAAGATTCAGTTTATATAACACTTCAAAAAGCTGCAATTTTGAATACCTGCAGAATAGTGCCGAAGTTACACACAAACACAACTTAAATTACTGCCACACGCTACATTGACTTGGCTTGGCCCGTTAATGTAGCTTAAAACTAGCCAAAGAGCTAAGAAACAGTCCATGTTTTCTCTAAATAATAATAATAAATCATTTATTTCAGATTCATCCTAAGATTACATCCATATGTGTTAGTAGAATTGCGAGCTTACAAACTAGAGTTAGTAATAATTAATTGATTTCAAATTAAAATTTAACCAATAACAAGAGGCAGGTCCGGGTGGACTTCCCAATGATGTCGGCAAGCAACTATACGACTGCGTGCAGCCGTATCCAGCGAGCCAGCATCGGAGAGTCCCACCGGTCCGCCAGCGCGCGTAGGATGGTGTTGGGACTGTCGCGCGTGCGGCGCATGATAGATGCGCACCGTTTGCGCATGATGGCCGCAAAGCCGTCTGTGTCAGCCTCCGCGAACATTGCGGAGGCGCTGCAGTGGCGCGGCAGCCCCATCAGCACCCGGAACGCGTTATTGTATTGAACGCGCAGCGCGCTGTATGTCCGCTGTGTATAGTTAACCCACAGGCTGCAGGTGTAAAAGGACTGACAGTACGCTTTAAAAAGCGCAACTTTGACAGTCCCCGAGCACCGTGCAAACCTGCGTGCCAACAACGGGGTGGTTAGAAATTTTCACGTTATTTCAATATTGTTTGCAGCAATGAAGAACTCCAATTTTTTATCAGTTATTTTATTTTAAATGGACGTTTTGTGAGAAACGATTGATATGGTATTTAAGTCAGATACTTACAATAAGCTACCGTCGACCATTAGAAATGTAAGCTCCTAAAATGTATATAAAGTACAACATGCTCGATATGTAGTCGAAAAATATCGATAATACTACAATAGCAGTCAACTACCACGGAATACATTATAGAAGTACTTATTTATACAAAAAAAAAAAAAAGAACGACGGAAATCCTAGTAATAAGCACTTTTGTATTGTATTTCTCATGTACGTGACTGTACTGTTTTATTTTTTATTTGTCATGAGTTTGCTCTCTTGACTCTAGTCTAGGCCATAGTTGACAGAGACAAATTTGACGATGGAGCGAGCTTACCCAGAAGAAGCCTGTTCATTCTAATTTTGAAAAGATTAGAGTTGTATGCGTTCGGAAACACAGACGCAGCCAGAGAGTTCCACTCCTTTGCTGTGCGCATTATAAAAGACGTTTGGAAACGTTTAGTACGAATTGGTGACAGCAACGAGGTAGGGATGATAACTCGCAGTGCGTCTAGATGTCCGATGGTAGAAGGGGGCCGGTGGGATGAGGTGAATAAATTTCTTTAAACACATTTCAACACAGATATTGTCTGTGCTGATAAATATTTTGCTCTTTAGTCAAACGAGCACAAAGTGGTCCGGCACTGACTAATATAAGGATGTCTGTGGTAATATACAGTTTGGCATTACGCAACCGGGACCTAGTCTTACCATAATGCTCCGTTTTGTTCCACAGAGGAATATTTAGCGCTTTGTATTATGTCCCGGGATTCAATTTAGGCTAAAATTAGATAAAGATGACGGACGGTGCTGTTAAGATTATTTATTACCGGACCCTGTTTGTTACTTAACTCGGTATTGTTTTAATGTTTTCTTGTTTTATAAATATTTATATCGTGTGGTTTCTTCGTACCGGCCAACTACGGTACGAAGAAATTATTATTATTAGAAGTATTTATGTGATTATTGAGGCATAAACTGAAAGGGAATGCTGACATGTGACTATATCATTTAGGTACCTATAAGCCATCCCCTAAACAAGAATCGTGAGCACACATCTAGTTGGTCGACTGGCCTGTTGGTCGAGTGGTTAGTGACCCTGACTGCTTAACCGGAGGTCGTAGGTTCGATTGCCATCCAGGACAAATCTTGGTGTGATGAGCATGATCATTTGTTCTGTGTCTGGGTGTAATTTGTCTAGAATATGTATGTATTTAGAAATATATAAGTATGGTTACCAGTTGTCTGGTTGCCATAGTACAGGCTCTGACTAGTTTGGGATCGGATGACCGTGTGTGAGTTGTCCCAGGATATATTATTTATTTAGTTATTACGCTTTTTTCCAGATAGAAAGTAGTTATCGATAGACAGTGAATTTATTGTTGCCTTATGATTGTTCTCTTTTTTACTTTGTGTTTTGTTGCTGTTGTGTTGTGTCTGTATCGAATAAATGTTTTCTATTCTATTCTATTCTATACTGTGCTCATATCGCTATCATTTCAAGTACATAACACCATTGTACCTACGATAAATCTACCCTGACGTTTTAGTATTTGTCTATTCCTTTAAATTAAAAAAATACGCCTCAATAATCGCAATAGTTCGTATTAAATAAAAATATTGTTCTAAACTTATCATAAACAAAAATTCTCGACTTTATAAAAAAAAAATATATATTTATCTACTGCGTTGAACACAATGTTCCAAATTGCACTACTATATATTTAAATTCAGAACATCCTAAGGGCATGATAAGCGGTAAATTGTAAAACAAGAAAACTTGAGAGGTTAGACGGTTTCAAACGAATTATCGCAAGAAGAGTCAATTAGTGGGAATCATTAATTTAGTACCTAGTCCTTTTGGTACGTATATGGTGACTTTATCGTCTTAAGAAAATCAATCTACATGTAATATTCCTGAGTACAACGCTAACTTAAATAATAAAATCAAACATGACTTAAAAGTTGTCCAACATTAGATAGCATTCACACTTACAAATCAAACGATAAAGTCTGATACTCATAACAGTTGATTTGTGCTCTCGTGGTTGCAGACTCACTGATCCAGTCAATTAGGCAACAAAGCGGTCACTGCATTTTTATTATTATCGCCATCACAACGTTAACATATAACGCCTGTAATCCCCGAAGGATAGGCAGAAGTACAGGTATCTATAGGTGCAACGTGAGTTATTCGTGATGGATTTTAAAATAAATAAATTTGATGTAGGCATAATCCAATCCAATATTATCTGTACCGTCTTCGGAGATTATTAAAAAGTTGTGCCATTTGATTATAGTCCTCCACGAATAACTCTAATTCATTAACTATTAAGTAATATTATAAAGTAATACTGTTTAAGTAAGCAAATTAATGTAAAAGGGTACGATGGGGCTGGCTGACATATCTTTGATAAAAGCCCCCAAACAGAAATAGACTAAAAAAAGTTTAAATATATGTTCTATTTTTTCTGCACTTATGTCCCGCTGCTGGGCAAAAGCCTCCCCTTTCTCCTTCCGAATCTCTCTGTCTTAAGCATCTCTAGCCAAGTTCCCCTGCAAACATGATGAGATCGTAACACCACCTTCGCGGCGGTCGACCTCGAATAAGTTCTATATTCTAAATATATATAATTTCAATTAAACACACTTCTGGACACATCTATTGGCCCACCTTAGAGTTTAGGTTTCGATGGCCCCTACCGAAATATGATTGCTAGATTGAACAAAAACTGTTGATGCAGTTTTAAACCTGATACATTTTACCATCTTTTTCGATCGTATTGTTTTAAATTTGAATTCAGAATACCATACGACATGGAGCTACGCCTAACAAGTCGGATATGCGCCTTGTTAAAGGCAATTGATTTTTGAATAAAAAACATGTTTTATCAAATAAAGGTTTAATTTAATAACGCGTGTTGCCTCCATGGGCATCTACCACAGCTCTCATACGATTAGGCATAGAGTTTATCAACCGCTCTATGCAATTTTGAGGGATCATCTCCCATTCCTCTTCTATGGCAGTTTTCAACTCCTGCATCGTCTGGGCAACTGGCTGACGAGCCCTAACACGTCTTTTTAGCTCGTCCCACATGTGCTCAATGGGGTTCATGTCTGGGCTTCTGGCTGGCCAGTCCATAACTGTGATGTTCACATCCCGAAGATATTCCCTGACGATGCCGGCCGCATGGGCTCTTGCATTATCATGCATAAAAAGGAAATTTGGGCCCACATAGTCCGCGTATGGTATCACGTGAGGTTCTAAGCACTCACGAATGTACCTTTCAGCATTTAATGTTGGCAGCCGTGGTCCTGTAACAACCTCAAGTTGAGTTTTGCCGCTCGCGGATATACCGCCCCAGACAGTCCATGAGCCACCGCCATAAGCAACCCTCTCTTCAAAGCAGCATTGTGCGAAACGCTCTCCCTTACGTCGGTAGACCTTCTTCCTTCCATCATTGCCATGTAACACAATTTTAGACTCATCAGAAAAGAGTACACGGCTCCAATCTTGCTGTGTCCAATTTAAATGACTGCGTGCGAAATGAAGGCGCGCTGTTCGGTGGGCTCGCGTTAGTTTGGGCCCATTAGCTGGCTTGTGTGGTACCATATCGCGTTCTTTTAACCTTCTCCGAACAGTTCGAGCGCTCACAGATACTCCGTGGAAGTCGCGAAGTTGGTTTTGTATCTCAATGGAGGTAAGGTGACGATTTCTCAAGCTGGTCGTCACGATGAATCGATCCTGCCTTTCAGTTGTGACCCGAGATCGTGGCCTTCCTTGGCGACGAACAAAGCCGCCAGTCTCTAGGTACCTCCGATAAACATTTCGGACCGCAGATCGACTTAAATTAAGTTGAGCACTCACGTTTCTTTGGCTGTGTCCGGCCTGAATAAGTGCCACAGCTTGGGCGGCGACTTCAGGTGAAGTATCCATAGATTATTGATAGAACCTCACCTTAATGTTAAGAATAAGTAATGTTTGTTGCAAAACCAAAGATATCAATCACTTTTTCAAGAATTAAATCCAAGTAAACCAATAAAACCAAGTTTTCTTAGTATTCGATTGTTTGATATCAACAAACAGGCTCCAAATTGTCTTTTGTTTCTTTAAATTCTGTGTTCGAAATTCAAAAAAAGACTATTGAATGAAATTGTGAATGTGCCAGGTTCAAAACTGCATAAAAACTTTTTGCTCGACCTCATATAAAATTTTAGCTAGGACCAAACGAAACTGAAAGTACAAGGTAGGCCAATATATGTCTCCAGAAGTGTAGTTAATTCCTTGATTGATACAGAGCAGAGTGGACAAAGCTTCGTTCTTAGAATATACAAGGGGGAGACGACGATACGATAACAAATCAAAACACTGGCAATTCTAGTTCATACGAATATGTTGTCTTTTATCACTGATTTGATGTCACTAACTGCAACAGACTGCTTGGAATATTTCGTCAGAATAGTAGTCACTATCATTGAATAGTGTGAATATTTTGACGTTTTATGCAATTTATTATATGATTTATAATAGTTTCAAAATATTCCTTTGAACTAGTATTGCCAGTTTTTTCATTTAATTTATTTATTTATTTACCAACTATGGATGACTTACAGCTAAAACAAACAGAATAAAAAAAAAATATC
Organism: Mamestra configurata; assembly: GCA_002192655.3. Classification (NCBI taxonomy): domain Eukaryota; kingdom Metazoa; phylum Arthropoda; class Insecta; order Lepidoptera; family Noctuidae; genus Mamestra; species Mamestra configurata. The sequence goes on along the minus strand of NDFZ01004763.1, from coordinate 31,541 downwards.
ATGTGAGACTGGCAGCCAATTAAAAGTCATCACTTCTATAAAACAGATTGGAAAGAAAGAGTGTGAAAAACGCAACACAGGTACCAAAAAAGGAAAAACAGTAAAACATTCAACCTTAAACTAAATTCACATGTCATATTCACTTAAAGGATAGAAATCCGAACAACCAAAATTTTATTTAAAAAAGCTAAGGCCAGAAAGTGTCTGGCCGAGGACACACCCGTTAAAAAAGGATCAAAATCATGCTGTTTACACATGTCATTAAAGTTTCTACTTGCACGCACCACAAATGAATTTTGCCTGTCGATCAGGCATAAATTCAGACTGCAGAGAAAATAACACGGCCTAAACCGGGGCTCGACCCCAGGTCCAAGACCACATGCTCAAAGTACTTGCGACCACACTCACCCACAAGGCAGCAATACAGACTTTAAATTTGTATTAAATCTATGAACCATAAAACAAAAATGGTCCACTATTCGCATCCACGATAACAAATCAAACGATAAAGCTTCATTACAGTTGATGTGTGCTCTCGTGGTTTCAAACTCACTGATCCGGTTGATTCAGGCACAAAGCGATGACTGCATTCGAATTATTATCATCATCAATGCCTTTAATGCTGGAAATAGAGTTATATGTAGTTGGGGAATGTTATTTTGTAGGATTATGAATTTCAAACTTTAAAAGAAGGTACGATTTAAATAATGTTTTTGAGTTATTTCACCAGCTCATGATATGTCACAGTCTAGTTTATCTATTTTATGTTAGTCCCAATCCTTTAATTATTTAAATTCTTTATTTAACAACGAAGTCCCAGGAAACGCTGGCGTGATGGGGCGGATTTTATTTGGATCAGCTGGTGTACCGTCTTCGTTTACATATTCTGTAACAGTCCATTCTCCGTCATCCTGTCCATAACCAAGCCCATTCTTGATAATATATGTCCAAAAGTAGATCTTGTCTCCAAGTTTCAGCTCCACATTCCTGTCTCTGATTTTCCACACCCCATTCCTGGCTTTGGTGATGTCTCGAGCCCATTGACCTAACTCTAGGCCTTCCATCTCAACATTCAGGTTGCCGTGGAAAGCGAAAAGGGAGAAGCCATCGTCAGGTACCCTAAGACCCTTAGGCTCTTGGCATCAGGCACTTTATACTGAGCAGCTTACGCGACGCAACAACAAAAAACCGCGAATAAACAAATGGTTGAGCGAGCCATGACGTCCGTAGTCGCTGATGACTTGGAGGTGTTCATGACGGATTGGTCGGAAAGAGCAACACACCGGACAGTGGAAGGCTATGGAGGAAACCTTTGCCTAGATGTGGGGCAATTGATAAGAAAAAAAACAATAATAACTAATAAATATATATAATAAACTTAAAACAAACTAAAATATAGCATACAAAATTCGTCCTCAACGCTGTCAGCTGGTAATGTGCCCAAGAGACTGGCGGTATTGCCACGTTGAAAGACAATACTTAGCACAAATTTATTTATTATCGAATACTTGGATAGCCCTTAGTATCTTAAATGTTGAGAAATTCCTCCTAGAGAAAGAATTATCGTACCGCACACGGGATACTTAATTTACGTAACTGAATCTTGAAATACGGCGGTAATTCAAGCTAAAGGCTTTATATATTTGAGCTAGAGGCCCACCTAATTACCGTCGTATTACACGTATAAAAATTATTAAAACTAAGTATTCAAGTATCATCAAAATCAATAGCCATTTATTCAAAGTAGGCTAAAATTTTAACATAGGCACCACAGACAGCCCACTCTGCAGAGTCTGCTTTGATACCGAAGAAACAGCCGCGCACGTCATCCTGGAATGCGAGGCCGTGGCTACCCAACGTGAACAAATCCTCGGAACGACGAAGTCACTCCGCGAAGCCTGTGAAGCTCCCAGGAAACTTCTGTTCTTCTGGGCGGAGCTAGGCTGGCTAACTTAGCCAGGACACCTACGCACAATGGACCGAATGGGAGTCTAAGTGCGGAAAACGGAGTCCCTGCTCTACTCTACTAGGCTAAGAATCAGCAATTATTGATCGTCAAAATATATAAATAGTCCTCCTTGCCGATGTCGACAACGGCGACCCCATGACACTACTTCCTAGGGTGTGCCCTGGTATGACTCGCTAGACCGAATTATTTTTAAATACCCTATCACAGCTAAGACAATACAGCTGACCGGCGGAATTAAAAGTATAATTAAATGAGGGCTTGGGTCTCTCTTTACGTATTTGGCGTTTTTCGTTGAAGGTTTCAAGTGGTTTACATATATAAAGACAGTCACATTACTCTATTTTCATAAAAGGAAACCACTTTATTTTATTTTATTTGTTTGGCTCACCAACAATTGAATACACGTGTACAAGGATGAGCTACATCAAATAAACTGATAGACCAGTGTACCAATTTCTTACAGGTAAGCACATCATACATTACAATATTGTCGATTGATGCTGAACAATTTGCACAACACTTAAAATTAGGTGAGTTCTAAGTTACTCACCGAACATTATTATGACCTATAACTAGATTATGTATACATTAACCTTTTGAACGCCATTGTCACCTATACATGACAAGCAAGCGCGTGCCCTGTACGCCAAACGTCACAAATATGTGACAAAAAGTACGGCGAATTTGTGTATGCGGCGTCGGGGGCACGTCGATGCGTTTATGCTCTATCGTTCAAAAGGCTAAATTAAATTAACATGCAAGCCTTAACACTAATATGATTTTACAAGTTTTTATAAATAATACTTCTAAACCTACCAAGTGAGTCAGAGTGCACATCGACAAGATCACTGCAGCTGTTCAATAACTTACATAGTCGGGGAATAGGAGAATTAGCACCGAGGACGGTTCTGCGAAGCAGAGGACGTAAGGGGGTTATAGGAGCTCGTGGGCTTTTCATGGGCACAGTTTTATTTTTAGAATTATTTAATTATTTAACAAGCTGATAAGGAACCTAGTTCTCGTTTTGTTCCAAAACAGGATAAAAAATCAAGGCATTCAAATATTCAAAGCTTTACAAAAAGCTTTGCATTTGACAGGTCTAAATATGATTAACGAGAACAACGATCCACTTTTAGCGAGACGTCTTACTCCGTCGCTAATTCCACAATTTTTTTCACTAAGATTTGTAAATAGCCTGCATCTGTCAAGACGGTAAAATCGGCGGGGACTGGCGCTTTTGAAAATAAAAACATACTAGAATTATTTTCTTTTGGTCTTCATCATCTGTTTAGCCTTTTTTCCCGATTATATTGGGGTCGTCTTCCAGTCAAACCGGATTCAGCTGAATACCAGTATTTTACGTGGAGCGGCTGCCTACCAGACCTCCACTACCCATTAACTGGGTAACACGATACTCCTTGGCAAGACTGGTGTCAGATTCACTGGCTTCTGACATTCTGTAACGACTGCCAAAGTTCTACAAATGACAGCTGGGACCAACGGCTTAACGTGCTTTTCGAGGCACGGTGGAAACTCGGTAACTTAAGATGGTCACCCATCCACAGACCAACCTTGGCAAGCGTTGCTTAACTTTGATCGACCCGTGCGGCTGATATTCTTTAGCCACGAGCTCCTCTATAATTGTTTTTCTTTTAGATTGTTTCCTCAGACCAATGTATTGCGTGAGATCTCGTGGCTACATAATAACAGCCGCACGTGTCGTTCTTCAAGGTTAAGCAACACTTGCCGAGGTCAGTTAATAGATGGGTGACCAGCATGACATACTGACACTCCTCCGGACCTTCAAGCTTTGAGAAATACTGTTAAGCCGTTGGTCCCGATGATCATTCGTAGACCTTTAACAATCGAATCAGAAGCCAGCTAATATGACTCCAGGGTTGCTAAGGAGTATCGTGATACTCAGTTACTGGGTTGTGTAGGTCAGTTAGACAGTCTGCATCCGGTAAGATTGGAAGCCGACTCCAATATAGGGGAAGAGGCTAGGCAGAGTGATTGCCTACTGCATAGAGAAGTTTTGGTCACGTAAATATAATTTGTAAAAAAAAAACACGCGGGGCAGTCTTTGGGGCTGTCGATAGAAGTGAAATTTAAGCGAAAGCTAAGGCGTTCGGTGACGATGACGTGATTTCCATGATTTTTATTCACCCAAAAAGTGCTCAACGCGCCTAAAGAATTTTTCAATTTGTGAACAAAAGTGGCACATAGGCAATGTTTACTTATAATGAAGTTTACAAGAATGCCTTGTATGCATTCTTGTAAACTTCACTACAAGTGTAAACCTTTGGGTTAAAAAGACTACATTGATTACAGTATCGGAAAAAAATAATAGGCATATTTTTTCACATGTGTATTCTGCCCGTCCTAACCTACGGTGCTCAGACCTGGTCACTCACCGAGTCGCAAAAGTTCCGCCTTGGGGTATATCAAAGGGCAATGGAGCGCAGTATTTTAGGTTTAAAAAGAATTGATAGAGTACGGAACACCACGCTGCGCTCCAAAACCAGTATCATTGACGTGGGCAAAAAAGCTGCCAGGCTGAAATGGGACTGGGCGGGTCACACCAGCCGCATGCATAATGACCGCTGGGCAAAAGTCTCCACGCAATGGGTGAATGAGGATGGAGGGCGTCGCCGAGGCCGGCCCAGAAAGCGGTGGCGAGATGACTTGGATGCACACCGCGAAGGCTAGTTCGAGGTGGCGCATGAAAAGAATGTCTAGAAGGATATGGGGGAGGCCTTTGCCCAGCAGTGGGACACAATAGGCTAAGGAAAAAAAAATTCACTGCACATTAGCGCGAATTAGATTATGTCATTGTTATATTTTAGGAGTTTAATCTTGGGTGAGATTAGGGAAATATGTTTCTTTTGCTGGAATACCGCCAAGCTAACCAAGGGACAACTCGGTCGGAAAATAAGTGTTTTCGTGCGTAGATAAATGTCACCTTAAAAAGGCACACTCCGTTAGATAATAAAATATCTTGAGAGATTGTGAACTTTCGATAAATTGTCAACTGAGCATTTGTAATACTTTTTTACGCATCAAAATTTTTGTAGTCTATATATACTCTCGAAGTTTTTCCGACATATTGTGGAATAGCAAGTTGTGAAACCATTTAAAGAAAATAAGTATGTGCAATTTCAACATATTAACCTCGACGACGGAGCCCCTATTTCTGTCTGCAGGGATTAAACTTTAAAACCTGCAGACAGAAATAGAGCTCACGCCCGCTGTTTGCATTTCATTCATGTTAGGTTCCTTTAAACTGTAAAGGAACCTAACATGAATGGCATGCAACCAGCGTGCGTGTATGACCAGATATGTGTACGTAAATGAAACAAACTGAATTTTTATAGTTTGTAGTAGCTGGCATTCTGTAGTTTAGACTACATGGAAGAAGGCGTGAGTTTATGTTCTCTTTATAACCCCATTTCAGCACGAAACGGATACCAAAAATCCAACTTACGTCCAATCAGCTTCAACACTCTTTCCATAGAAAAGTCAAACAAACCCGAATTCATCAAAACATCTGGCTCTAACATCCATGACGTTATGTTTTCGTTCGTCAATCAGCCGTCCGATATGACATGATAACAAACATCGTATATTTGTGTAGTATCAGCACATAATCGAGATTCTCCCGATGGGGGACATTGGGGGAATATGGGAGAATATGGGGGACAAAGGGGGAATATATGGCGATAATATTCGTGTTAACAACACTTGTGTATGATGCAATAAAGGGAAATGGGGACGTGATTGGTTGGCTGTGTTTTTTGCTTTCGATATGTGGCAGTTTCGGTCGTTGTGATTTTTAGTAGCACGTTGGAGAATAGTCAATATGAAGGGGGTTGTAAAAGAAACAGCACAGTCTCTTACCCCCAGTTTTTGAATTTGATATTTGAAGTTAAGAACGTTCATGTTTATTTGCAAGAAAATACTTAAAAATCATTACGAAAAATCTTATATCTTAAAGTTATTGTATTCTGCCTGCAAGCAGGCGTGCAAATTATTAACTTATATAATAATATATTTATGTCATTATTATTATAAATAATAATTTGAATTGCATAATTCAAATTATTCTCGAGGAGCTCGTGGCTAAATAATAATAACCGCATGGGTCGATCTTCAAGGTTAAGCAACGCTTGCCGAGGTTGGTCTGTGGATGGGTGGCCATCTTAACATACCGAGACTCCTCCGTGCCTCGAAAAGCGCGTTAAATCGTTGGTCCCAGCTGTCATTTGTAGATTTTTGGCAGTCGTTACGGATAGTCAGAAGCCAGAAAATCTAACACCAGTCTTGCCAAGAAGTATCGTGTTACCCAGTTAATGGGTTGTAGAGGTCTGATAGGCAGCCGCTCCACGTGTAATACAGGTATTCAGCTGAATCCGGTTTGACTGGAAGCTGACCCCAATATACTTGGGAAAAGACTAGGCACAATTATTATAAAATCAATTATTCAGATTCATTCCTCATTGACATGAATTTTTCAGACGTCAAAGTTTAGAGATTATCAAGTTCTCATGCTCAGGTGGAGTCTGACAAGTTCTTAATTTAAAAGGCTCAAATCAGAAACAGAGGTTTTTTCAGCGGTCTTTTACAAAGAAGATTTTAATAATGAGCTATGGCATTATTGCATTGTTATTCAAAAACTTATCTTAAGATTACATACATGCATTTAACGCAAATTTAAATTTAGTTTCTTTTTTTTAAAACGTTGCCCCACACTAGGAATTTCCCCTGTGTCGTGGGTGCGTTTACAAACATTCAAAATTTACATTCACATAAACAGCCAGACCCGGAACAACTATCTGTAGGCCATACAAATATTTGTTCCGTGCGGGAATCGAACCCGCAACACGCAGCTCAGCAATCAATCGCTCAACCAATGCGCCAACCGTGTCGTCAAGAATTGAAAGACAATACTAAAAGAACACACTCTACTCCATACCAGACAAAGTTTAAATTAGGTTGCACCCCATACTTCAAATGGTCACTTAAAAATCAACTTAACTACATAACTTAGTCGATACTTGGAGTAGTGCCTTTAAAATGATCTCGAAAAGTTAATTCAAGTATGCAGTTAAATACTTAATAAGAAACACATAATTAAACCCCAAAGGAAAGAACTCATAATTGGCAACGAGACTGCCACTAGATCGTCGGCAACGCGATTAAGTCACAGACAAGCAAGTTCAGCTGCAAAGGTAAATCTAATTTCGAGTTGATTGCAAAAATGAAGTCAGCGCAGTTTACAGCTCCAAGGAGATTGTTAATGAACTATTTATTTAGTTCTTCAATATTTTAATAAGGTTGTGCTTTATTTAATGTCTTAATGACTGTAGTGAGTGAGATTCTGTTAACATCTCACCGTGTAAGGTTAGGTGAAGTGACGTATGCAGTGTCAGTCAATACAATTTTTTTTAAAGTGAAAACTTCTTTAGCGGCGTTGTGCACTTTTTGGGACGGGTAAAAAATGTTAAACTCGCGTCAGGACATGTGACCTGATCGTAAATTCGTAAGACGGAGGGAGAGTAGATCGTCGGCGCGGCGTAAGAGAGGAAGTAATATCCCCCTCTCTATCTACCGCGAAAATGTATATCTCAATGCATGCATGTGCAATTCGTGCGAAATTATTCCTTAAACATTCCAAAGTATCAAAAATGCACAGCGTTAATGTTCAAGTTTTCACTTCTGCCGGCAACCCGATGTTTTTTTAACAGGAAACACGAAACTACAATTCAACCAGCAGTCGATGAATATAAAGTATATTACCCTAAAGCTCCTCACATTTCCCAGAAGAAATATTCCATCCTTCCTATTCACGAAAAGTTAACAATGCGTCGAGCACGAACTACCGCCAATCGATTCTAAGAACTCACAACAACCCAACACCGTTACAATACGGTAAACGTTACCTTGTCGAGAGCCACCCGTCAAAGTGTTAAGCACAATATTTTTTCCGGACAGCCGCGTCCGGCCCGTCTTCCGGATTCAATTTGTCAATGTTCTTTGCCTCCATTGCTGAGATAAATGATCACCGATTTTCGGACATTATTTTCGTTCGAACTTGTTTCGGAATATAATAAGTTTGGCTTTAGTTAGCTGGCTGGTGTCTCGAAGGTCGGTGAACTAATGTTTATGTTTTGGAATTATATGCAGTGAAGCATTATCTAACCACTTTCTAAGTTCCCACTACTGGGACTCAAGCTTTCTCTCTGTGAGAGGAGTGGGCTGTAATGTGCCACTCGGGCCTGGCGCGGATTGGTATGCCAGCATAGGATATGTCAGATTCCTCTCGATATTTTCCTTCACAAATTTTACAGCAGTTATGATGAAATAAGGAAGACAAAGTAAAGCATCTGATTGGGCTTGAACCCACCATGTCCAACACGTAAGGCGTGTGGCGGCATTGATGCCACCACACGCCTTACGTGTTGATGAAAAACTAAGAAGCGAAATTTATACGGTTACAAAAAGAACCGCAACGCCATTTACGACGAACTAATAACGAAATCCTGCATCGCGCAAGAAAAGTTCTCTGTGCTATTTTGAACATATACAACAGTCCGAATATCAACTATCGGGCAGTTGCCCACCAGACACAATAACCGTCTGGCTCGGAGGATCCTCCCATTTTTCAGTGGAGGTATGCGAGACTTTACTCTCTGTACCGCATACCTACCTCTATAGGCGCTTTACCACCATTGCTCCAGTGTCACCACTGCCCTATTAGCGGAGAAGAAATTCTCTATTACCTATCCGCAAGCAAACTTGAACTTAGCAACCGGTCCTGAAAAACTCGTAACCAAAAAAGGTAGACCAGGGTATCAAATTATTCACAACAGTTACACATAACGTGAAAGAATAATAAAACAGAAACGAAGTCCGATAGGTTTGTCAGGTAATGTTCAGTTATTCTTTGGAATAATATTCTAACTCGCGAATATTTTTCCCTTCGACCCAGAGGGAGTAACTTACAACTTAGATTATCTACAAAGTTTGAGGCGTCGGATATATTATTAGAATGATACCATTTTTATTCGGGATGGTGTGAATAATATTCTACTTAATGCAGATTGAAGTCTGTGTAGTAAAGCATCAATTCTAATAGCAGTGAGTTATGTTTCGACGGTCGGAAATTTAGTTAAAAAAATATATTTATTACAATATTAATTTAATAATAAAAATACAGGATATTGAGCTGGTGGCTACCGCAAGACTGAATATAATGTTATAATAAAATTGAAATAAATGAGACAAAATTTAAATCTTGTATTAAACGCACACTATGCAGGCAAGCATGTTATAAGTTGGGGGATTATATTGAAGATAAAAATGCTTGGCTCAATGCTGGTCCTGCTCCACAGCCACTAGGGCGCGCAAAATAATCTGTAAGCATTTGGAAACATAGTTGGACCGGCTGAAGATTGTAAGAACGCAATATTTTAATTGTATAGACTCTATTTATTTAGCATTATATAATTTCATGCATTAACGGCACTTGTATGAGTACTGTGTACAGTTTACCTTAAACTTAAATTATAACTATCACTTTTGGGTGTCTTGACTTGAATGTACCGTGTGCGGTGGGGAGTGTCATGTTCAATCAAAAGTCTGGCTGATGGTGGTGCATGCGTTGGATCGTTTGGCTCCCTTCAAAATGGTTGAGCCGAATGGTGCTAGCGCATGCGTCATGTTCAAAGAAAAATACTTATCTCTTATTTCCGGTAAATGCATAATTGCAAATCGACGCACGCTGACGGTGACTGCATACTCCGCGTAAACGTCTATTACGATGAGTTAACTAGTGTCCTAAAATTATTAACATCAGATTAGGCTCTACGTTTCACGCGTGTTGTGTACAGTCCCATATAGTATTTTCATGTTTCTTTGACCTGTTATATGTGCAACCTTACACGATTCAATTAACATATTGTTGCCACATAAGAGTACCACTACACTACAGCATACTACCATGGAGTACAGGCCAAGTATATTAGCAAGGCGGAAAGGTGCACCAGTTTGCAAGAACTGCTTTTATTCGGAGATTTTTTCCCTTTTTGGGCCCATTTCTATATGAAAAAATTAATAAGACTCTTCAAATATACTCTATGAATAGAGTCGAGGTTAAAACTTCTGTATCTAAATGGCTAGGGAGGCTAACGTACGATCAGACTGAGGACCTACTGACTATCTTAAAGTAGTGACTAGTGAAATAATATTGCAATAAAATTCTAGTCTAATCTCTCTAATCTAGTCGAATACTTATATTTCATCTCACAGCTTTTTATAAGAATCTACTAGCTAAAGTCTTAGATTTCACTCTCACACACCCTCTTACACACATATATTCATCCCTTTCATCTCACACACACAGAGGACAGTGACCCTATTATATAAAATTAAATGTTTTAAAGTATGTTTATCTTCAAAATTTTAGTTTAATACATTTATAATGTTTACCTTTGTTCGTGAGCTCATACTTGCACTATGTTTGAGGGCTGGAGACGTTGCATACTGAAATACAGGCTATAAACCTAGTTCGGTAGCAGATGCTAAAAATGGACACAATTACTGAATTATACTTTAAAGATTAACTATAAGTAGCTTGTTGACAAATTGTGTAAGCATATGTATATTTTTCGGGTCTAATAAAGATTATTATTATTATTATTTAGAGAAATCATGGACTGTTTCTTAGCTCTTTGGCTAGTTTTAAGCTACATTAACGGGCCAAGCCAAGTCAATGTAGCGTGTGGCAGTAATTTAAGTTGTGGAATAGATGTTTTTGGGAGAGATTTCATTTTCCTCCATCTGCATGAACTTCCGCACTATTCTGCAGGTATTCAAAATTGCAGCTTTTTGAAGTGTTATATAAACTGAATCTTTGAGGTCTATTATTTTGAGGCTATGGTGCAGATGGTTGGGTATTACCCCTGTAGTGGAAACAACTATGGGCACGACATATACTTTATCTTGCCTCCAAATTCTTGTCACTTCCTCTTTTAGCTCTGCGTATTTAGTTATTTTTTCTCCTATTGTCTTTTGTAAATTGTGCGTGTTGGGGACTATTATTATTACTACATCACCCGTGATTTTCACATTCTAACTTATAACATTACTTGTTTTTGCCCGCAATTTCGTTCACGTGGAAAAGTTACTTTGGCCAGCCTATATACAAAGGTTCATGGTTTTATCTATATATATATATTATCTATCATGGTTCAATACTCCAGAACGGCTGGATCAATTTTGCTCATTCTTTTTTGTTGTTTGTTATTGTCAGGAGAATGTTATGAAAAAAAATTTTGAAAAAACATTAATATCCGGGCGAAGCCGGGGTGGTCCACTAGTCTTCAATAATGATGAACTCCCATACACGCTTTCACCTCCCATTTCACTCCCCTTAAAGGATATTTTCTGGGATAAAAACTATCCTATGTACTTTCCCGGGAGTCAAAATATATCTATACCAAATATAATTTAAATCAGTTCAGCGGTTTAAGCGTGAAGAGGTAATAGACAGACAGACACACTTTCGCATTTATAATATTAGTATGGAGAAATGCCAAAATGAGTTTGTTTGTTTGTTACGCTTTCACGCCATATTCGCTGAACCGACTTTGATGAATTTTGGTTCAGAGATAGATCTATATTTAACGCGTTCTAAACCGAGGGTAAATGCAATCAAATGAAATCTGCTATTGCTTGAGAAACATGTTTCCTTATTGTATGACAAACCCCAACAGGCAGGTTAACACTTACTAAGTCACAGATTCCTACCTCTAAGCAAAACAGTCTAGAAATGAAAGAAAAACACCCTTTCATTCCCATTAGCACCCACATTTATACAGGACCCCAAGTTTTTCAGAGCCGAGACAAATAAACTTCTGTTAATTATGTCTCCTCTCAAATCAGTTGGTACAATGTACAGCCCTATTTATTCAAGACCCAACCCTTTTGTTTGGAGAAAAGAAACGGTTCCTTTCCTTTTATTAATGTCGCTAGGTTTTGTTAATGTTTTGGTTTGAGTTTCAGGATCTTTTTTGTAACTGAGGATAGGTTCAGAAGTTTATTCAGGTAGTTTTTTTTATTAACTTGTAACCACTGATGATATCTTTTTTAGGGGCCCTACTATGAGGTCTTAAAACGATCATGATTCTGCTCTAAGAGGGAGACGGAGCTATGCCTACATAGCAAATAGAACTATCCCGTTTACGTCATCGGAATTGGATGGCATTAGCACGTCATAGAAGGGCTGCTGTAAAACAAACAAAAAAGGGCTACATTGGGCTTTTGAGACATTTTATCAGCGGTACCGATTGTCAAAATGTCAAACCGTTTGAAATTGACAGACCGCGCCATATTTTGGTTGTGCGTTCCACATTTTTGACTTTTCGACTATCCTTATCAGATGTCACTTTGTCTTGAGGATTGACATGAGGGATACAATATTGGGAAATCCAATTTCTTCAGAAAGAGCAGAAGTATTTCAGGAATCTTCTTTAACAGTCTACGAAATCCTCCTTGATCTAGAAGTACTGACGTGACTGTGTTATCCGTGACTGAATTAACCAGGGCAGTAATTGTCACTCCGTTATCGAACTAAATCCATTGCAATCCACAAAACTGCTATCACCCACAGACCCACTCTTCAAAGATTGTCGATTCAAGATTCGCGGACTTCATTTGGGTCTTGAGAATCTTTTATGATGTGTCTCGACTTACTTACACGGGAGCACATTCGCAAGCATCATCGCAGCGTTAATTCGTTGGATTAGTGTATGTATTTATATATATATATTTTCTTCTCTCTATTTCTTTTCTTTAAGTTGCACCTGCCATGTTGTCTCTGCACCACCCTAAGGTCGACTGATAGATAATGCTTAAGGCATTAAGTCCACCTTTGTACAGTGTTTTTTCTAGTGCATAAAGTTTTAAGACAAAGTGATAAGAAGTTCAGCACCTTCATCTCCAAGATTTTCATCGAATATTGTGTAAAGCGGATCTTCTTCGCCTTTTTTTTCGTATTTCAATCTCGTACTGTGTGACTTGTGCCGTTTTATTGTGTTGTATTGCTTTCCAGTAAGTGAGTTTGGACAATGGCTGGAATATAGCCAGTTGTTTTGTCAGATGCTGTGTTACATCTAGGGAAGGCTTTAATGAATCTGTGTTGTTTATGTGATATTGTGGTGTACTGTGCCAAGTGTCTTGTTTTCCATCATTTATCTTCGTCTCATCTATGTTATTACCTTTTTGCAATTTAAGGAACTACACTTACACTTATAAACATATCTAAGTTAATTTTTCCACATAAATAGGTATAAGCTGTCCTAGTCAACTCCTCTTTCAATTTATTGAAATTTTGTGTATTGTGGCTATATAATAAAATAAAATAAATAATTATAATTTATTTCAATCCATTTGATCATAATATGATGGTACATTTAAAACAAAATAAAAAGCTCAATTAAAATTCAAACCTATAAGTATTATATTTATATAAAATTAATTAATTATATATTATTTAATTATATTATTTATATAAGAGACATAATGGCCAACGGTACGACCAATGGCCAATAGTGGTCAAAATGGCTAAGTCTAAACTCCTTGTACTATTGTTTATGGAATAACTTTGAACATTGATTTATTAACTTTGTGTTTTTAGAAAGTAACAATGTCAATTTTTTTATAAAATTATCTCTATGATTACCTTCTGTATTCTGAAAAATTAAGATTCGCTTGATCTACCTAGAACATTTTAAGTTTCCAGAAAACTTACGTGTATAAACTTCTGTATCCCTACTAAATTCAAACCTACCCCTAAGTTATAGAATGCTACCCTGAACCAAAATACTATTTTATATAGAACCAGGTTATTTCAACCGGTGGCCATCTTCCAACAAACAATCGTAATTAACCGGATCCAATGTCCTTTTCAAAGTACAACGACTTTGTTTTGATGGTAAATTGCCTCTTTTATTAGATTTTAAAACGTCTGTCGTTCTTTTTATGGTATTCTGATTGTTATCTGACCGTTAGGAAGAAGATTATGGACTTGTAATGGTAGACTAATCTGTTTGAAGAACTAATTTCAGCTGTGGGGCGTTTTGTATACTTCGTAATTACAATCAGACTTAATATTATAAAGGCGAAAGTTTGTGAGTGTGTGTGTGTGTGTATGTTTGTTACTTCTTCACGCGCAAACGGCTGGACCAATTTTGTAAAATTTGGTATGCAGGAAGCTGACACCCTGGATTAACACATAGGCTACTTTAAACCGCGGGTAACATGGTAAATAAAAATCCATACTAATATTAAAAATGCGAAAGTGTGTCTGTATGTATGTTCCCGATTCACGCTTAAAACGGTGAACCGATTTAGATGAATTTTGGTATAACGATAGTTTGCATCCCGGGAAAGGACAAAGGATAGTTTTTATCCCAGAAGTTCTCTTAAAGGGGGTGAAAAGGGGGTTGGAAAATTGTATGGGAGTCCGTCATTATTGTAGATAAACCATGAACGTTTGTAATTAGGTACTTGATAAAAAATAAATAAACATAAGCTTAAGCGTTTTTGAGAAATAAAAATGGCTGCCTTAAATAACTATTCCACACGGACGAAGTCGCAGGCAAAATCTAGTTAAATATAAATATAACTACAGTAACTCATAAACTTCATGGCTTCATTTTTGAAATTATTATATCGTCTTTCGTTACATTATGACTAACATAGCCAGGAGCCTTCTCCCTTAAACGAACTTATCAAATACTGGTATTCAGCTGGATCTACCCAGTAACTGGGTAAAAGACCAACTTGGTAAGACTGTTGCCTTACCATGACATGCTAATACCATCCAATTCCGATGATGTAAAAGGGATAGTGCTATTCGCTATAGATTGCTCCGTCTCCTTCTTAGAGCGGAATCATGATCGTTGACTTCATGGCAAGGCCACTGATTGTCTGTGTTTTGGGTTTTCGACTACCTGTTTCGAGATAAAGATCTACGAATGAATTACACCCCCAATTAGAACGTTTAAATTTAGCGAGTTATTTTATGCCTCTTTTGTCTGTAGAGCATCATATAAAATTGTCTGAAGCGTCCATTATAAAAAGCATTGTTATTTCACAAAGAAAACTCACTTCATATTGATAACAACTACTCACGGCAGATAACAGAAGCATTGGCGTCCTCCTTCCATGTTTCGATGAAAAACTTCCAAATCCTTCCGCCTTACCAGCTACTGTGAAACATCATTCATAAGCCACAACTTCAGCACCCCTTATTACAATGTCTGAAAGTCTAAATTCCCGTAGCAACTTACCTTTAGTGATGAAAATGTTTCTCATAACTTCTGCCAATGAATTTTGAATCATAATAGGAGGTTGTAGAGTTAGAAATAGGTTGTGCTTTTTAAAGTACATCACAAACCATTCGAGAGGCTTATCTTTGAACTCTTAACAAAATGGGTGTTCGTTGTGAAGCATGTACTGAAGCCAAACTATTAAAACGAGGTAAAGGAAGATCTATTTTTATCGTTGTTTGCTTTGAAATGCAGTGTAAGGCTATTTTGTGGTCAACGGTCGAAGGTAAATAGGATCACCTGGCTTTGTGCTGATCCACTTTGTGAAAGTAATCTTGGTAGTTGGTGCTTTGTTTGGATTATGAGCTTTCTTTGTGTAATTCTTTCTATTAGGTAGATACCTTCAAAAGTAGCAGCCCAATGCCTGGCAATAGGCTTGGTGGTTAATGAAAAAAGGTTTGCTTGTACATGATAAATGATTATAAAATACAAGCTGTCCCGTGGCTTCGCTCCAGTCACCTCCCGTCAACCGTTACCTACCCGATCTACCTACCCTACCCTACGTGCGTACCTACCCTACTTTCTTACCCTACCTACCTACATACATACATACCTACCTACCCTTTGTTTATTTCTTTTTAGGAACCTATCTACCTACCTTTTTTTTTTTAAGGATGGGAAATCATCAAATGACTTCTTCCGCTCTGGGTGGAGCGGAAGGGCGTGTCAGACTCTTACTGACTAAAACCCATCCGTGTTCCTTCTAAAGCCCTTTGCGTTCCAGGGCCGCGGTGACTCTTTCGAACAAATTCCGCAACCCTGGCAGGCTCTGGCCCTAGCGGGCCCCGTCTTCTATGCTGACATCTCTTTGAGGCGCGCGTGAAACACAACGCGCCATCGACCCGGGCCTGGTGGTAATCGGACAGCGAGCCACCCAACGCTCGCCGTCCGTACCTACCTAACCTACCTATCTATTTTTGTTTTTAAACCTTCCCTGTAATCTGGCATTTAAAACAAAAAAAGAATTAGCCAAATCGGTCAAGCCGTTCTCAAGTTAGCGTGACCAGGAAATAGGGGTTCATTTTTATATACATATATACATATATTTATAAAATGAGGTTTATTATGCACTTTTGTTTTATTTCTTAATAGTTGCTCCCGACTTCGTCCGCGTGGAATTCGGTTTTATTACGCACTGGTTAATTTATATTTTTTAGTATATCTTTTTCTCCCATCACAGACAAATAAGTTTACGTTAGTAGGTATACTATATATACTTTGAAGTAGTAGTAAGATAGTACAGTAAGAACATCTAATTTGTAAGTTTGTTTGTTTCATCTGTTGATAAATAAATAATAATCTACATTAAAACTCATTTGGTGCTGTGCTGGCGCTGCCGCTGCGGCTGCGGAGAACCTCAAGCGGCGGAAATATAATAACCTCGTTGGTAATTATATTTTCAAACCGTTTGGGGTTGAAACTCTCGGGTCGTGGGGTCCGAGTGCCCATAACTTGTTTAAAGATCTTTCAAGACGCTTAGTTGACACTTCGCGTGACCCAAGGGCTGGCTTTTACCTGGGACAAATGATAAGCACTGCCAGACAACGTGGCAATGCTGCCAGCCTTTTGGGTACTTTACCAGTGGCCAGCGATGCGGACGAATTTTTCGACGCCAAATTTTAGACTGTTTTTAGTTATTTTTTTTATTTAAGTGTGTATATAGTAAATAGTTGTACATTATGTATTTGATAAAAGACGTACACTATTAGTGGATCTTAAAAAGGTGACTATTTAATACCTTAGAAAAATGAATACATTGAATGAGTATATTATTCCTATTTATAAAAAAAAAACTAATATTTTGAAAGTTCTCAGATCTCTTTTTAGAATCGCGGTGTTAAGATTCTCCGCGGAAGAGCAATTTTGAAGAATGACAATAACAATCTTCGTCACCAGGCGCGCGCTTGCATTTGCTAAGCTTAATAAGCTAAAGTTACTCAAAGACGGGCCTGTTCGTTCAGGCCTGAGACCAAGAGACGCTGCAACACCCGCGAGCAGGTAACAAAGCCCTGTGACAGCGAAGTCATGACATCTAAGATGAAATCGCTATCTGTGTTCTAAAAACTAAAAATAAGTTTATAGTTTTTAGAACACATAATTTCATTTCTTCTGTGCAGAGCTCGGAAGCTGTGAAGTTTCTTGGCTATGACAACGAACTATTTTGGCTTTTCGCAACGACCAAGCAGCAACCGTCAATGCCGATTAAATTGACAAATATGTCTGGGAAAAATAGAGAATAATTATTGAATTATTTTTTATGATTTCCACTTAGCTCTTCAGTTCACTCATGTTATAAGATAAAATAAAAATATCTTAAACACGACATTAATTTACAAAATAAACGTTTATTAGTTATTTAATCCCTCTTAAACTAAACAGTGACACTCTGCTGAAAGCAACTAATCTCCAACTAACTGTCATCGACGCCAAAATCCTAGCAGGTTGCTCCGGTAAAGTTGTTTTCATTCCCAAGATGATACAGAAAATTCTTGGGAATAAGGGGGTCATTCCCCCAAAAAAAAACTGTTTAGTTTCAAACCTGTTCAACGCCCGGTGAGCCTGTGTGTGTACGTCATGACCAACCCGAGGCTTTTTCCATCACTAACATTATCTAGCTCTATCGCGTGTTTTTTTTTTTAAGGATGGGTAATCATCAAATAACTTCTTCCGCTCTGGGTGGAGCGGAAGGGCGTGTCCGACTCTTACTGACTAAAACCCATCGCTGTTCTTTTAAAGCCCTTTGCGTACCAGGGCCGCGGTGACTCTTTCGAACAAATTCCGCAATGTATTGACAACTTTTTTGTGTTCGCTCCAGGTGATTCCGCCGCTAATATCGTGTATAAAGAAGCTTTATTATTTAAACTTTTCTCATTCCGAAAAATTACCAGAGCTGGTGCTGATTTTTAACAGAAGAGGTGAAACAGGCAGTGCCTTGCATTACCTTACTCTTCCAAATTCCTAATTCTAAGAGGGTCAGGCACAGCCAGAGTGCTATATAAAAATCAACCAATAAATCGAACTAAAATATATCATCAAAAACTTTGATTATTTGAGAGTAAGATATATAAGATTTGTTTTTGCTTCTGCGGTTAGTATAAATAGTTGGTCCGCATTACTAACCCGCGGGCTAGCCACATACAGTTGGGCTTGGGAGAAAAAATTACACCTTAGCTCGACATCAGCGGCCTTTAGAGTTTGTCCTTGACTCTTATTTATGGTGCAACCAATAAAAAGTCATTTATTCATATTAGGCTGAGTGCCAGCAGTTTTTGAACGTCCCCAAAACGCCCACCCGTCACCACTTCCTAGTGTTTTAGGAAGTGGGGACGCGTGGCAATAGATTCCCGCGGCTTTCACCGTGTCATCGGTCCACCGGGGAGGCTTTATAACACTGCGTTTTCATTGGCAAATGCTAGTAATTAAATAGTTTTAATGCCAATCAAAACGTGTGCAAAGAAATCCGATTACCACTTAAGCAATTTATTAGTTAAAACGCCCTCACGGCTTCCTCGGCACTCAAGACAATAGCCTCTTTATACGAACCATCAAACAAGAATTAGGCACTTAATCCGCCTAGCAAAGCCAGTTCAGAATTAATTAAAGCTATTCAATTTATACTAGCGAGACGTACCTGTAATGGGTTCTAATTATCGCTTTTGTATCACAGGTTAATTTTGGTTAGGTTATTTTTGAACCACTGCTTATTATAATTAAGGTTAATTTAATTTAAATAAATGGAAAACGATTAAATAAATATGAGATATTCTTTAGTAAACAAACTTGGCAAATCGATATCGATGCAAATTACATTTTCCAATCTGTTACCGATTATGTGTATAATATATTTTAGCCAATTGTGTCCCACTGCAGGGCAAAGGCCTCCCTTTCTTCCTTCCATCCCTCCCAGCTTTGGGCAAGTGTGGACCAATCCTGCCGATAGGTGTCAAGTTCGTCCCGCCATCTTCGCCTGGGTCTCCCGCGATGTCGTCGGGCATTTTCTGGGACCCACATTGTGGTTGCTTTAGCCCATGAACCGTTCGACATCCGGCAGACGTGGCCGGCCCAGTCCCACTTTAGTTTGGCTGCTTTTTGTGTGACGTCGGCGATTTTTGTTTTGGAACGCAGCACTGTGTTCCTAACGTGGTCCATTAATCGGACTCCCAGAATGCTGCGCTCCATTGCTCGCTGACAAACCTCAAGCTTGAACCTCTGCCGAACTGTCAAAGACCAGGTTTGAGCACCGTATGTCAGGATAGGGAGAATGCACAAGTCCATAAATTTGTGCTTATGAAAATTGGTAGGTCTCCTTTCATGAGTGCCTTCATCGACCAATAGCTCTTCCAGGCATTTTCGGTGCGGCGAGCAACTTTATATTTAATGATTATGTATAAGGTCACTGATAAAAATAAAAATAAAATAATACTAAATCTAATTTTTGTTTTATATTAGTTCACGCTATCCCACCGCTAGGCAAAGCTGTACCGTATCTTTCCAGCTCTTTTATATCTCGCGTTCCCCGTCCAACCTATCAGGAATGAGTTTGTTTCGTCACACCACCGATTTTTAGGCATATTCCTGCAAATCCCAACTCACGTCCCAACTTGCATAACTTTTGTTTATTTAATTTTTTGGTATGCGTCATGCTTGTTGTAAATAAACTTATTCTTATTTATTTATTTAACAGTTTATGTACACACATTTAACAAATAAATAAGAAGAAGGGAACAGAAAAATAGGTACAAAGGTGATGCTTATTTCTAAAGAAATCTCTTCCAGCATACCTGCGAAAGGAGAGTCGAATAAAAGAGATGTAGACATTCCTTTCTTTCTAAATATGGCCCTCCCAGACCCTCATCAGCCTTTACTTATGTGAAGTTAGTAAGTTAGAGACTAAAAGTATAATAGGTGATTACTAATAAAAAATAATTAAACAAAATGGAACGAAGTATTCTTCGAGTCAAAATCAAAGACCGCATAAGAAACAGTATACTTCGTTCCCAAAACTCAAATCGCAAGCGTAGACCAACTCAGCTGCCAATCTAAAATGGAACTGAGCTGGCCACATCTGCCGCATGTTGCAACAAAACTGAGCAAAAGTAGCCACTGATGGGGTTCTAAAAAACAAGAACCGGCGACGCGGTAGGCCCAAGAGGAGATGGCGGGACGAGTTAGACTCCTACCGAAGGGATTGGCCAGACGTGGCAAGGGACAGAGAACAGTGGAAGAAAGGATGGGAGGTCTTTGCCCTGCAGTAGGCCCATTGTACACTTGTTCTTTAAACGTTTTTACTATGTTTGTAATGAGGTGTAAAATAAAGTATTTAATAAATAAATAAATAATAAATACAGAAGAATCCTAAAAGCTTCCTGCGGGATAGGTCTAGCCTAGTGCAGGAAGTCTTTGAAATTTCTTTTATGCTTAATTTTTGAATAAACTAAACAATCTTTTATAACACACTATTGTAAACTATATTTTCTTTTTAATAAATTTATTCTCATTCTTACAAGCCAAAATTGTACAGTTACTGCTGCTGAGGGCTTAGCACGAATGTTTTGACGTTAAGTATCGTTAACGTAGGTAAATTTTGAATAGAAAAAACTATTAAACCCCGTAGTATTTTGGTTGGCGAAATACACAATTTCTATCAGATAAAATATGTATACAGTATCCAATTCAAATAAAAATTATGTGCGAAACGAGTCTTATAGTTATAGTAAACATTTGCGTTACGTTACTATACGTCAGAAACATTCGTACTACTATTCGCAACAGTGGATTTTGATACCAAGACTTTCGTGCTAGCGTACCTGTCAAACAGTTTTTCGAATCAGCGTGTTCGCGGCAACGCTATTCGATATAGCGGTTTTCGATTCAATGTGTTTTCGAACTGGAGTACCACACGTAGAGTTTTTCGAAATAGCGTGCATCGAAATATAATAACGTCATTCGAAATCAAAATCAAAAGTCATTAATTCAAATTAGCACTTTTTGAACGTCATAGTTCTACGTAAAGACAGTCCCCCAAAACGCCCGCCCGTCACCACTTTCTGGTGTTTTAGCTGGGAAGAAGAAGCGGCGCAATAAACTCCCCAGCAACACATCTGTCTGTTGAGTTATAAGAACTAGCATTTATACAAAGGATACAGCACCCTGTAAATCCAGTCTATCCCTGTCAACATTTATACAACAAAATCAACATAATCCTAAACCACATAAGTAGTAGTAGTATGTTAGGCCTTTTTTAAAAATCATCAAATGACTTCTTCCGCTCTGGGTGGAGCAGAAGGGCGTGTCAGACTCTTACTGACTAAAACCCATCCGTGTTCCTTCTTAAGCCCTTTGCGTTCCAGGGCCGCTGTGACTCTTTCGAATAAATTCCGCAACCCTGGCAATGTTAGGCCTTACTATGTTATTTCATTGCCCTATAAAAGACAATCTTTAACAGGAAAATCTCTTAATAAATTCCTAAGTGAGGTTGTATATTAAAATCTTGATCGAAATGCAGCTCCAACCGTGTCGTTTCGCCCCGAAGTCCCGCTGAAGTGAAGTGCTCATCATCGAGAGCTCGCCAGCGCTTTTGTGAGATTATGAAAAGCTATATTGAGTCAAGTCGCTATGGGGAATGTTGTAAGTTAAATGAACACGGAGAGAAATATGGTTATTGGGTTTAGGTGCTTATTGGATAGCTAGGTATATTATTTAAACATGAAAAATATTGACCTGTTTCCTCAAAAGCATTCACAGAGCTTTATAGTTGGACAGCAACTTATACCAGCCTTGGAGGAGGCGGAGAGGGTTCCTGATACATAATAATATAACAGAATACGATGATATACAGTTTATCTTAAAATTGTAAAAAAAAGTTCGAGAAATAAATAAGGCTTCACCTCTGGAAAAATAAATAAGCGAGTTGGAAAGAAAGAATAAAATTTATTTAGCATAGGTACATGAAACACGCACGGCTTATAGATACAAAGATAGGTCATACTTTATTCTACACCAAAAATAGTAACGCACCACAAACACCTTAAAGACGTTGCGATGCGATTTCAGCAGCTGCTCTCTCGACTTTCGTGTCAGTGGTGTAGTGGACACGGGAAATAACCTAATACAAAGCGATCATTGCGCAAAAATGCGATCGTCGCGTTCATTTGTTCGGAATAACCGACCGGCGCGGCGGCGTCGGCTGTTGGCGCGACGAAGTTTTGGTGACGCTTTGACTACTTGTCACGAAAAACGACTGTATATCCTTCCCTTAACTCTGTAGCGGCATCAATACCGCTACATGAAAAACTAAGAAGTGAAAATTTGTACGGCAACAAAAAGAACCGCAACGCCATCTATCCTGCCAGCGACTAACTACCAATGAAATCCTGCACCGTGCAAGCAAAGTTCTCCATGCGATTTGAACATACACAATAGTCCGAACGTCAACTATCGGGCAGTTGCCCACCAGACACAACAACCGTCTGGTTGGAGGATCCTCCCATTTCAGTGGAGGTATGCGTGACTTTACTCTTTGTTCCGCATACCTATATACCTCTACAGAAATCCGCAGATATAAAGCCATGTCACCAGCAATATTCGAACGTCAGCCAACATAAAGGTATTATAATTACAACAGCTCAAGGACTCTCAAGGCCATATTAATTGTGCTCGAGTCAGGCACAAGTGGAGTGCGCTTGACACGATCGAGCGTGTTCCGGCTCTTACATCACTTGTATCTAGAGATGTTAGTTATGTGAAGAGGTGACTCCTTGGTGTGCTGTTAATGTGTTATACTGGATTTTTGTAATGTACATTCAAAACTGAACACTCAAATTATTTATTTCAATTTAACCATTTACAGGCACTTTTGAATTGTGAAGGTCGGTCAGTCAAAGATGAAGTTATTTGCACGTCCCAAGCGAAATCTCTATGCAGAAGAACGTGCAAGAAACTCCACGGACACTCTTATTTTTTCCTCATATTTGAAGTTTTCCTATGTCATCAGCTCATCAGGTAGCGTGTGATCATGACATCAGTCACATCTCGAGATGACACTCAACTTCAAAAACTTAACTCATAAATCGTGGAATACCCACGATTTATGAGTTGAGTTTTGAAGTTGAGTGTTTGTCAATACCTTTTTCAGTCTCAAAACGTGTCAAACTTTTGCTTAGAGAATTACACGTTCTTAGCGCCAAATGCTCAATTCAGAAACCGGCCCTTATCCACAAAGATCTTGAACCTGTTTACCAAATGTTTCAATTCAAATTCTCTATGACATTATTATGGAAAGATTCTGAATTCTTGACTCTAGTGTAGAACATTGATCAAATATTCCAGTGTTCCAGGAACTCCTGGTTCCTCCTGGTGGAAGTTAGTACTTGAAATACTCGAGTGGCTTGTTCATGTAACGCAAACATATAAGAAGCTATACAAGATCCACTTGGGTTGCGATAGGGAGAACTATTTCACATTATTATTCAATTAAGTTATTTCGATTTTCCATTATGGAGCTCGTTGTTAAATAATAACAGCCACACGTTTGGTATTCAAGGTAATGCAACGGTTGCTGAGGTTGGTCTGTGGATGGGTGACCATTTTAACATACTGAGACTCCTCCGTCCATCAGAAAGTGGTCCCGGCTGTCATTTGTAGATCTTTGACGGTCGTACAGAAGGGTAGGTAGATAAAATTAAATTATGTCTGCTGTTTATTTTAAAATGTAGATTAGGGTAGGCTATATGTTTTATTTTATATATTGTGTGTAAGGAGTAAGTGTACAAGTTTATTAAAATATTTAGAATTTTTTATTATATGTACTATTAGTTTTTTTACATCTTTTATAGTTTTTAAGTCGTAAATATGTTGATTTTTGGGACCGCGCTATCGTATTGGGTATACACCTGTATGGTTTGTGTGAGGGAGATTTTAATTTTAATAAATAAATAAGTAAATGTCGCATCTAGCAGGACTTTATGAAACGTTGCCAAAATAAAATGCGAATCAATCGATCATAATATTTTATTTCAGCAATGTTTATCTTAAAAACTCAGTTTCACGTAAAATAAATGACTGATCATCAATCAAAAACCTTTTAACAAAAATATGGTTTGATCAAGTTTTATTTTACTTAGAAATACAATGTTAGTTTTACATTAGAGCTTTTGTTTAATTTTCTCAAAGACTGGAATATTGAACAGACAAGACTTTAGCCGCCATTTTGCTCCCGTCTATTCCATGCCGATCACACAAGAACCGTACACGAATTGTTGAAATTAATAGCTGCATAGAATAATAATAATAATATCTTGGGACAACTCACACACGGTCATCCGATCCCAAAATAGGCAGAGCCTGTGCTATGGCAACCAGACAACTGATAAACATACTTATATATTTCTAAATACATACATATTATAGACAAATTACACCCAGACACAAAACAAATGATCATGCTCATCACACAAAGATTTCTCCTGAGTGGGAATCGAACCCACGACCTCCGGTTTAGCAGTCAGGGTCACTAACCACTCAGCCAACAGGCCAGTCAAAATAGAAGAAGAATAGAATAATCTTTATTATGTACACCATATATAAGTTACAGAAAAGATAGATGAAGAAAAACATTGCATAGGGTGACACAATGGGCGGCCTTATCGCTAAAAGCGATCTTTTCAAGACAACCTTTGGATGAATTTTAAAGAGAGAAGGAAAGACAGTGCTGTAGTTAGTCTTAGGTGTACTATTTATACATACAATAAATAACTAATGCATGTATAATAATAATTATTAAACAAAAGCAGAGAACCCAAGTAAAGACGATTAAGGAAAGAGATAGTGATTTTTCACCCTAGTTTTAAAAGTAGACAAAGATTGAACACGCCATACCGACACGGGCAAAGCATTCCATAACCGCACCACTTGAACCGTAAAATATTTGTCGTAGAAGCTGGTGGAATGCATCGGCATCTCCTGTCTCAAGTTTTCCGATGTCCTCGGATATATATTATGTGTGTCATGAAGAAACTTGTAACGCTATTTAAGGTAATAGGGGGTTGTAGAAATGAACAGAATACTGTAGATCAGAATTAAAATGTGAGATGAGAGCTGCATAGAACACTCAGAGGTAGTGTGGCTTTCTTTCAGTTAAATAATTTCTATGATCAGAGGGGCAATATACACATATGTACCTACATGTAATTTTAAGGAACGTTCATACTTTAGGAACAATTCTAGTAATTTTTAAACAATATTCGCTCTTGCATCTCAGTCGCAGTCTGTCAAAAAACCTAATTAACTCCCGACGCAAAAACGACGGGGTGTTATAAGTTTGACGTGTCCGTGTGTGTATGTGTGTGTGTATCTGTCTGTGGCATCGTAGCTCTCGAACGGATGAACCGATTTTGATTTTGTTTGTTTTTGTTTGAAATGTGAATTAGTCGGGAGTGTTCTTAGCTATGTTTGATGAAAATCGGTCCAAGATGGCCGAAGCCACAAAATGACGGATTACATATTTTTTCACAACTCCCAAGTATAGGTTTCAAATAAAAGGGTTTGACTAGTAGAATAAATTACTATGACAAATTTTTATTTATTTTTGTAATAGCGGCAACAGAAATACATCATTTGTGAAAATTTCAACTGTCTAGCTATCACGGTTCATGAGATACAGCCTGGTGACAGACAGACAGACGGACAGTAGAGTCTTAGTAATAGGGTCCCGTTTTTACCCCTTGGATACGGAACTCTAAAAAACGACAAAAATTGGCCTACAAATCATCATTTTTAAGTATTCTACAAACAAACATACAATTTTACTCCTGACTATTTTTTTATTATTTAATATTTTGAATATTTTTTTTTATTACTTAATATTTTGAATATACCTTTTGGAACTTCCAGCTATTTTACATAACTACAACCTGACGACCACATATTCACTTCCGCCAATTCAAATACACGTTAAAGTTACATGGCTTACAACTCCATTGATTAAAAACTCATTACCTAAACACTGGGGTAGAAATGTACCCCAAGAAAGTTGTATGCTGTAAACCTCCTTGTTACGAGTGATGGATATATCGGGGTCGATCCTACCCCGGGCTGGGAGGGGTTAAATCTTACACTTTTATTAACTTAAGTAGAACCAAGTTACGGGTTGATGGGTCATAAGTTAAAGTTATGAGCCATGAGATTGATTATTCTGTCGGACTTGCTTAATTGTAAAAGGTTCTACGACTTCTTCGGTTCGAAAGAGAAGTTTACAACTTTTAATTACTATCAATTAATATGCTAACGAGTAGATGAAGTTCCAATTAACTTTTCCAACTTTAGAATCCATCCAAACTAATAATACAATTGCGAGAGTAACTTTTTTTGTATGTCTGTGAGGTACCTCTTCACGTCTCAATGGCTGAACAGATTTTTATGAAACTTGGCATAGTCAAACTAAAAGTCAAAGTCAAAACGTTTATTTCAACTAGGCCATTAAACGGCACTTTTGAACGTCATCATTAACAGTTCAGTAAAATAATAATATTACATTAATAAAGTGACTACTGTCCATTCGGAAAGGTAGATTCTTATGGAGAAGAACGGACAAGAAACTCCATATGCGTTGACCATGTCTTAGAATATGACAGAATACAAATAATACAAAATCAATTATTTCCATAAATAAGGTACAGAAAGGTTGGTAAACTGGACAAAATTATTCTCTTATTCTGTCTTTAACTACGGCGTGTAAATATAAAATAAAGTTACATATTCTATTGAAATTAATTATTCATCATAATCATGCAGTCATTAAACCCATTAAAATTGCATAAGTAAATTAAATAAATGACAATATAATAATGAAAAAATAATATTCACAAATATCAATATTAATAATGTCAATAATGGGAGAAATTCGCCACACATTAATAATAACAATAATATTTAAAATTACCGTGCAAATTACAAAAGTTACAATTTTATGCACATAATATAGCTGTTGTAAACTGTAAAGGTGAGATTCGTCCTCGGTTGAAATAACTTATTAGTAAACATAGATCGTGGGGCGTAGTAGCTTGTCGCTTGCTGAAACAGTCTCATAGACAAAGGATTATCATTCCGGAAGTATGTCTCCTTGAAATCATTTCTGTATCACTTCAGTAAAGTGTCCTGAAGAAGCTAGTTATTTTACAATTCGAATATTTTCAAAAAGGACTCATGCCTGTTCAAAAACGGAATAAAAGTATTTTAAATAGAGCGACTGCCTATCTCAGATCTCCACTACCGGATGACTGGGTAATACAATAGGCCTTAGCAGGGTCCCATCCTCGGACTGAACCCAGTAATGGTTCCCCTGAAGATAGAGCCAATCATCAGTCTACCTAGCCATTTTCCAAGTAAGTTGGGATCGCCTTCCGGTCTACCTGGATGCAGACGAGTACCTTGAAGATAAACTCGTGTGACTTATTTTGCTACGATCTCTTCCTTTGCCCCGCTTTGTATGCTTCTATTATATTAGGTACATTTTATCTCCAGTTGTGATATTGGGTTTTTTCAATTGGAAATTCTCTGTGACAGCCCATACTTTGGAAGTTGGTGGTGTGACACCCCCGTGCTTCGGAAAGCATGTTAAGCCCTTGGTCTTGCGCCAGATCTCTCTCCGATCGTATCGGGTTGCCGTCCCATCGGAATATGAGAGTGATGGAAGAGAGAGTGCACTTGTGAAGCCCGCACTATAATATCTCCCGCGCCGATGGCTAGTCTCTGTTGAGATTGGCTGCCATGGGCAAAGTGAGTCAACCGGTCGATTCTGTAAACATGTCGAAATGAAGGCTTGGGTGAAGTGATCACGAGGTGAGCTTTCAATCCATATAATCAAGATGTCACATGATCACGAAGTGAGCTATCATTCCATCTTGATTATATGGATTGGCAGCTCACCTCGTGATCACTTCACTCAAGCCTTCACTTCGACATGTTTACAGAATCGACCGGCAGGTGGACTATATTACATTTTAACAATGTCAATGTTTACGTCTCAATAAGGCTACTGATATTTTTCACGTGCCCGCATACAGTCGAAAGCTATTAAGTTAATCGTAGTAAGAGTTCTAACGTAAGAAGATATGGCAACGTTTAGTGATGTAAAATGTTTCGATTAACTCGCGACTATTACATAACTCTTTTAATTTATCATTTTCTTAGGTTGAGTTACTAAAGTCATTTTTTATTGATGTGTAACATCTTTCCTCTCGCTTTCCAGCATTCTGTAGGAGTGATTTCGTGAAATGGGACAGAAGTGTGTAACAGAAAGCCGAGGGAGGATTTGACTAAAGAGCGCGAGCAGTGGTCGAGTTGGCTGTCTGTTAATGTTGCTTTTTACCAAGGTGAGACAACAGTTTGTAAGACTCGCTTGTTTTTTTGTAGTATATATATATTTATAATTAGTTTGGAATTATAAAAATAATAATTGGTTTCTCAATAAAAACTTACTTAATACTATACACCAACAAATCTTATGGCTAACCCACAATGATCGTGAAGATTTTTGTTCATTGAAAGACTTGTGTTGTCATTCATTGAAAGAATCGTGAG
The DNA here is from genome assembly GCA_002192655.3 of Mamestra configurata. Taxonomy (NCBI): domain Eukaryota; kingdom Metazoa; phylum Arthropoda; class Insecta; order Lepidoptera; family Noctuidae; genus Mamestra; species Mamestra configurata. The sequence goes on along the minus strand of NDFZ01004763.1, from coordinate 2,603 downwards.
CGTCTTTAAAGTTTCCATAATATCATAAACGTTGAAATTGTATAATTGTTAATATTTGGAAAAACAGATCCGATAATGAAAACTCTTCTACTGATAGAAAGTAATACTGTATGTAGGTACTTTTTAATTCGGAAATCACACGATATGAGATTGGTCACGTGAACCAAACTGATAAAGGTACAATTAATAACGCTCAACTTAGCAGTCATATACGTGTTCACGATAACCAATTTGGTTTCCGTTCTGGATTATCTACTGATCGCGCTATATAGAGTGTGAAGCACACTGTGAAATACTACACGGATTGCCATTCTCCAATTTACGCCTGTTTCTTTGCTTTGGACTTGGTTTCCTACGATATTTTATGAAAGAAGATGGAAGAGGTAAAGAATGCTCTGAAATCATCATCATCATATCAGCCGAAAGACTGCTGGACATAGGCCTCCCCCAAGTGTCGCCACAACAACCGGTCCTGTGCGTCTCGCATCCATCAGCTACCCGCGACCCTCACCAGGTCATCAGTCCACCTTGTGGGAGGCCTTCCAACGCTAAGTCTTCCGGTACGCAGTCGCCACTCCAGAACGTGTGCTCTAAAATACTGGTATGAAAACTAGGTCGAAGTGTGAGATCTGTCTAGGTCGTATGGGTTGGAGTGCGGGGTGAGGCAAGGGGGGTTATGCTCGCCTATGCTATTCAACCTATACGTGAATGATCTGATTGGCGTTTAGCAACATGCGTGTCGGATGTCATTTTGATGGCGTGTGTGTTAATAATATAAGCTAGGCCGACGACATGGTGCTGCTAAGCACGTCAATCTGCGGGCGTAGGACACTCGTGGCCACTTGCGAGCAATATGCCAGACTACATCGTCTGGCATATAATTTTAAGAAGAGTGTGGGGCCTTAAGGGTCGACCAATTTAAATATCTGGGTCACTTATTGACCACTGGCCTCAAAGACGACGAGGATATTGACAGGGAGCAATGAACGCTGTGTGTGTGAGCTAACATGATTGCCCGCAGGTTCAAGCATGCCTCTAAAGAGGTCAAGCGCAATATATTTAGTTCTTACTGCACGTCTTTTCACTTTTGCAGTCTGTGGGCTCATTATACTCAGAAATCGTCCAGCATCCTTCGTGTTCAATACGACGTTGGCCTGATACTGCAGCGCATCAGGGATGTTTGCTGAAGCTCGCGTTGACTGCTTCTACACTGTGATGGGGAAGCGGTGCGCATCCCTGGTCAGTAGGGTGCGGGGCAGCACCAACAGCATCCTGTCCATGGTAGCAAGCAGGCTAGATTGTGCATTTGTGAACCACTGCTGCAAGGTATCAGCTGGGCCTGTTACCTTTTTTTTTTAAGAATGGGAAATCATCAAATGACTTCTTCCGCTCTGGGTGGAGCGAAAGGGCGTGTCAGACTCTTACTGACTAAAACCCAACCGTGTTCCTTCTAAAGCCCTTTGCGTTCCAGGGCATCGGTGACTCTTTCGAACAAATTGCGAAACCCTGGTGGTAGTCACCTTGCAGCAGTGATGTCGCAAAATGTGTCGGTCGGGTTTTTGGTCTTTGTTAATGTTTTACTAACATAGTTTGTAAGTAGTTAACTAACACTATGAGTCTTGTTATTCGAAATAAATGATTCCTACGTTTAAGAATTCCGAAATAGACAGCTTAACACGGCCGGTCGCTTCACACGATGTATCGATCTGTCCAAACATGTTATTGGAGTAATTGGCCCCGTGGCCCCACTTGTATGCATTTACCATTGAAATTGACCGTAATAACAGGGGACCGCGGTGTAATCGCCACTTGATAAGCTGGCTTTGTTTATTTTAAAACTTTATTGTACGGTCTATTTTTTGCTTTCAAAATGGTCACTATTTTTTCTGAAGAATTGGTAGCAGTTGTTAGTACGGATGTTTGTTACTCTTTACCAAAAACCTACTGGACGATACTCTTTATTAAAATTTCTTATACCTGTAATTGGACTTTAATCAGCCCCAGTGTAAAGTCAAAATATACACTACTAGCGGACGTCACGCTGTTTCACCCGCGTAGTTACCGTTCCCGGGGGAGTACGGGGATAAAATATAGCCTACGTTACTCGCTGATAACGTAGCTATCCATTGCTGAAAGAATTTTTCAAATCGGTCCAGTGGTTTTTAAGTTTAATCGTTACATACAAAAATACAAATCTTTCCTCTTTATAATATTACTATATTACTTCTTTTTTGATTAATGGAAAATCATTAAATGACTTCTACCGCTCTAAGTGGAGCGGAAGGGCGTATCAGACTCTTACTGACTAAAACCCATCCATGTTCCTTCTAAAGCTCTTTGCGTTCCAGGGCCTCGGTGACTCTTTCGAACAAATTCCGCAACCCTGGACACTTTATATACTTACAGGTAATACTTTGTTCCTGTAAGTAGCGTACTCTGGGTGCAACGTCCTCACATAACATTAAATTGTTTTTTGTATACCAAATATTGTAAAACCATTATTTAATAATAATAATAATAATAATAATTATTATTATTATTAAAAACTGGCAACTCTCGTTAGCAACACAAGTCGTTTTTTCACTCACGAAGATTTAAATTGG
>NDFZ01004762.1:15530-149649 GCA_002192655.3 Mamestra configurata | reverse complement strand
CCTTAGTCTGGTGGCCCAGGACCGACTTGAGCACAGCACAGAAAGACCTTGAGAAGCTGCAACGGTTCGCCTGTGTGGCAATCAATGGCAGTATAAGAACGGCACCCACTGCGGCCCTGCAGGCTATGCTGGGACTGCCACCACTGCACCTTATAGTGCAGGAGGAAGCGGCCCTAGCGGCCTTCAGGCTCAGCACAGCTGGCACTTTAGGTAAAGACTCTAGAATTAAACTTACACGCATCATGGAGGATGCAGTAAAACGACAACCCATGATGTCATCACCCAATGACAAAGCTCAAAAGATGAACCATTTCCAAAAGCACTATAACATAGTGCTAACACAAGAATCGGATGACCACTCAGGTCCCAAAGAGCTGAGAATCTACACTGATGGATCAAAGACAAGTACCGGAACCGGAATGCGTGGGCATTATCCTAGCGATCCATGCCATAGAAGCCAGGGGAGTCACGGACACTCATATTCGTATACTCTCCGACAGCGCCTCAGTTCTCCAATCCCTAAATAGAAACTACACCACCTCGAAACAAATACAAGAATGCCACAATGCACTAGAACGCGTCACGGTGACAAACCGCAACACCGTGACGCTGCAGTGGATAAAAGGTCACAGCGGATCACTAGGAAATGACGCGGCCGATGAACTGGCCAGGAGGGGGTCTGGTACGATGGCTGTTGGACCCGAACCCATAGTGCCACTCCCTTTCACCCAGCTACGCACGTGGCTACAAGAACATACCCACACACAAGCAGAACGCTGGTGGACCTCGGCACCAGGCTGCAGGCAGTCCAAGGAGGCTATACCACTCCTAAACAATAAACTTACCAAGCGCCTTCTGCGACTGGATAGGAGCAGCCTGCGAATGGTGGCGGGGACCATCACCGGACACTGCTCACTGAATAAGCATTTCCACACACTAGGTATAACAGACAGTCCTCTGTGCAGAGCATGCATGGAGGAGGAGGAAACGGTGTCGCACGTGCTCCTTGAGTGCACAGGCGTCGCCGATATACGTAGACAAACGATAGGAACACCAAATTCACTCACAGACACCCTGAACTCTTTAGGAGGACTGATCTGCTTCTGGAGGGAGGTCGGCTGGTTGGAATGACGGCCGCCATGGCCCACGCACAATGGTCCAACATCAGGACTAAGTGCGGAAACCATACCCCAATAGATAGATAGATAGATAGGGATAATCACGGGCCATTGCCTCCTAAATAAACATCTCTTTAACATAGGCGCCACGGACAGCCCAATCTGCAGGGCCTGCTTTGACGCCGAAGAATCAGCCATGGAATGGAATGCAAGGCTATGGCTACCCAATGTGTAGAAATCCTTTGAACAGAGAGGTCGCTCTGCAAAGCTTGAAGCTTCCACGAAACTTCTGTGCTTCAGGACGGAGCTAGGCTGGCTAACTTAGCCAAGACACCTACGCACAATGGACCGAATGGGAGTCTAAATGCAGATAATGGACTCCTTAATCTACTCTACTCTACTAAGGCTAAGCAGATGAGTGTGATATAGATTATCCTAGTAAAATAATCAGATTAAAATTTTATTCAACTGAAATTGGCAAATACCTGGGTGTGCGGCAACAAGGCTCTCACTCAGCATAAACACTCCTCAAAACTAACAAATACCTATACCCTTTCCAATATAATTTTGCCTAACACCAGAATTAAATTTCTAGTTGAAATGGTTTTTATCTGAAGGAAAACATTCTTCAAGATTTTGGGTCCTTATTCTTTAGTAATAGACATGCCTAGCCGTTCTTGTATTAACAACAGTAGTGTTACCTTTTTTTTTTAAGGATGGGAAGTCATCAAATGACTTCTTCCGCTTTGGGTGGAACGGAAGGGCGTGTCAGACTCTTACTGACTAAAACCCGTCCGTGTTCCTTCTAAAGCTCTTTGCGTTCCAGGGCCGCGGTGACTCTTTCGTACAAATTCCGCAACCCTGGAAGGCTCTGGCCCTGGAGGGCCCCGTCTTCTATGCTGACATCTCTTTGAGGCGCGTGTGAAAAACAACGCGCCATCGACCCGGGCCTGGTGGTGATCGGACAGCGAGCCACCCTCGTCGTCCGCAGGCCCGCGCCTACGGTGGCCGGGGATCGCCCTGCGACTCCCGACGCCCGGGGTGTCTTCCCCTGTAGCGGCGAAGGCCTTGCCTTTCCCTCGCGCGGCCCGCCTCCTCACTCCGGACCATGGATTCAACCAGGGCCGGACGCGAGAGGTCACCACCGCTGATCCGTCACGATCGCCACAACGAGGACACGGCGATGCTCACCCAAGCAGGGCAGACCTCCACCGTGTCCTCCAGGCGATCCTCACAGAACACAAGAGTAACCTAGGCTAATCATTTTGCTAAATACATGATTACTTTATTTACTTTTGAATGAATTTACAGTTATACATATAATTATTACCTGTGAAGTCCTCTAGAAGTGACGGCATGTGCAGCTCTGTGCAGCTCTCCTCTGGCAAGCATGGCACTAGCCAGGAGCCACACATCGTCTCCACTGGCAGAGTCCAGTCCACCACCTGCTGCAGCAGCTGCTGCATCTGCCCAGAACAGGGCACTGGTCCATTGACCCTAGAAAACATGATTATAAAAGGTACTATACTTAGTTGTATTTTTAGTAATTTTAGCTTTGATTGAAAATTTCACTGAATTTGATAAAAGGGTAAACAAAGTACGTTTTGTAAAATTCTATCATAATAAACAGTCAATTTTACAAGGAACAGTTAACATGTTACAGATTAGACTATTGATCACTATGCCAATATTGTTAAAAGTACTAAATATTATGATTGAAAAGATATTTCCAGCCTTTGCAGTCCTACAATATTGTTAAACTATATTATTGTCTGCTAAGATCAGAGAATATTCTTGTTTATTAGCAAAATAACCTGCTGTAACAGATCTCCAACAACTGTTGCATAGAAAACACAAGATTTACCAGTTCAGAGTATTGCTTGACGAGTGACCGCATCAAATCGATATTCAAGCACCCTTCTATACTATTTCTACCGGTTGGATCAGATTTATCCATCACGCTATGTATAAAACTATCTAATGCACTTCACTTTAACATAAAGTTTTGAAGTTGGACGCTTGAATGTGGTAACAAAACTTAAGAAAACATGTATCAACGACTTTGTTGAATTAGCAAAACCACAGTTTTAACTAAAATATAGCTTTATTTGCTTTTTATATGATATTTTAATCACTGTTTTCGTTTGTCCCGCCGGACATTTGACGTTTTATTACCTTTTTTTTTAACAACACTGACTGACAGTTGACTTGACATCATTAGTTCAGCAGATTCAGCTTCAGCAGAATATGTTTGAATCCTTTCGTTGTCAAATAATACGAATATATTGCGATTTCAAAAGAAAAATAGTATAGTGGAATCTTAAAATTATTGATCTGTTTATGAGCTATATATAGATCAATAATTTTAATATTTTTTTTTTTCTGAAATAAAATGCATCGTTCCAATTTGCTGAAATGGGAACGCAGTTTTTATTAGCTTTGTGCTGAATAATCCGTCTAAATTCAGAAGTAGCATTTTATTGGTCGTCTCTTTCGCTCGTTGGTTGGTTTACCGTCGCTTTGTCTTTGTTATTTTAGTAGATACAAATACAACTAAATTTTGACGAATGTAACCATGCTGTCAATTGACAGATTTGAATTTTGATGACGGAAAGAAAAAGGTTATACACAGTAAAAGAGGGAATAGGCTGATTAAGATTTATTTATTAACCGTCACTAAATATTATTTAGGCGTTCCTAGTTTTTTATTGTGTAGTGTAATTATAGAATCACAGTTTGAGTATTGTATACATTCTGGTAGTTCAAATAAAGCAACGTGTCCTAGGTTAGGCCGTTAGTGAAACATGTTAGTATATTTGAAATAACATGACTGAGAGGAAAATGTGCAAGTTTTACAATTTAAACGTGCCTGAACGTCGATCTGGGGAGGGTGGGCAAGGTGGTGGCGCTGTGCAGAACCACGGTAACGATGAGGACGATAGGAACTCTGATGAGGCGACGCCGCCGCCCGTGCCGGCGCACGAGCACAAGCTGGAGTACTGCTACTGGATGTGGTTCTCGCGCCGCCCGCCCGCGCGCGAGCTCTCCGCGTCCACCACTGGTTACGTACAGGTTCGTAGAACTCCATGCTAGCACTGCTTGACTGCCATGCTGTCAAGGAGGTGCATCTCAAAAAGTTCGCAATAAATGCAAGGCTAGCTACAAGGTATTGTTGATACGATTGAGCTCATGTGATTTGTTTTGCATCACAACTGAACAATAGAGTACTACACACATAGAGAAGTATTGTAAAAATATGTAAATTATGATTAATTTACATATGTTTATCAATATGGCACAGTTTTGTTTAATATTTGAGTACATTCTTAAATATAGAAAAGGCTTCAATGAAGACTTCCACATAATATCAATGATCTCAGACTTAATGAAGCCTTCTTATACAACAATTAAGGTTTCAACAGGACCAAATCTTGTGAATACAGGGTAACCTTCTAAATTAAGTTGCTACACTAAATAGTGTACATTCATTTTTAGGTACTTGTTAGTTTGAGCTAATTTATAAGACATAAATTTTTGATGGAAAAAACTCTGTAGTCTTTTTATAATTTCTCCCTGAATGATATTCCCAATGAAAAGTTGGTCTATCAGCAACAGTTCCAATAAGTTTCCAACAGCACACTGGGCATGTACATGTACTTATACCTAAATTTCTTTAGAAAATGAATAAGTTTACCTCTGCTGGTGATACTTTGTTCTTATAAGTAGCATACTCTGGGTGCATCGTCCTCACATAATATTAAATTAATTTTTGTATACCAAATTTTGTAAATCATTATTTGAAAAGAGTAACTATGGAGTTTCTTGTCCGTTCTTCTCCATAAGAATCTACCTTTCCGAATGGACAGTAGAGTCACTTTATTAATGTAATTCTATTATTTTTACTGAACTGTAAACAATGACGTTCAAAAGTGCCGTTTAATGGCCTAATTGAAATAAACGTTTTGACTTTGACTTTGACATGATAACACCAGAAGTCATGGTGACCTTTGGAAGAACTATTTGACCACTTCTTGCCAACCCTGTCTCCCATGCCTGTCAACCCCATTGCACTCACTTCACATAGCGACTTTACCACCCTCTTTGGCTTGAGTGACGTTATCTTAGCGGGCAATCTCTCAAGAATCTTGGGTTGCTTGTAGTACGACCAATCCAAGAGGCAGGGTTGTCTTCAATCTAGGTGCAACTCTCAACTTCGACGTCATCACTCTGATGACTCCGACACAATCCCAACTACTGGCCTGATGCTCTCTATATAGTGTTGCTAAAGATTGTCCTGTCAGGCACCTAGGCTCCCGCTCGGGGCAACTCGACCCCGACCAGCCTCCCCAGTATCAAGTGGTCACTGACTGGAAGAAAGTAAGGGAAAAGCTGAAATCCACCACGACACCTCACCTTGATACCATCCCCGACCATATTGTCTCAGTCTCTGACACGACAGCGGCGATCGACTCGCTTATGGATCTCGCACAATCCATCCTGAACAAATGTTCAAGGGAAGTTCCAATGACGGAAAACCATCAAATGATGCTTACAGCTAAAACCAGAAAACTTTGAAGTGGCATTGAATATTTTTGCAAGAAATACCACACTATGCTTAACTAATTTAATATTTTAATTAATAAATGCCTTATCAGCTTCCTACTGTTTTATTGTAGGTAGGTACAATTTTAAGCAATAACTTTTCTAGTTGTACTTTTACCAAATTATACCAGTTCTTGGATAAAATAGATTGTTCCAAATTACCCCTTGAAATTATTAATTGAACAGGAAACTGGCAAATGGCAATGCATACTAAATATTTAAGAGACGACCTTAGCTCTATTGATTTGCATTTATTAACATGACCTACATTCCAATTTGTTGTAAGTTAACTGTTTATTTGAGTCTGTAGGTATACTATATAACTGAATTTGCTATCAGATATGATTCTTGTAGCAAAGTATCATATTTTTGTTAAAGCTAACTGAAAAAAAAAATCCCATAATCAAATACCAATTTTTTTCAGAACACATAAGTTTCATTTTGTAAAAATGCATAAATTATTTTTGCAGTTACCAAATGCATTTACCTACAGAGGAATGCACTCAAGTGAATCAACTATTGTCCCCCAATTATCTTCTATGTGTGTCAATGTCATATTCTCTGCTGCCACTTCTAGCTCCACCCACATAAATGCATTTAGTTTTACTCAAATTATAATTGTTTGTAACATTATACTACACGCATATTATTTTACATTCCATAAGAAATATAAAGGCAGCCGTATCTAGAAAACCAGCTTTCAGTTATTTGATATTACTGCTGCAATATAAAAGCTATGAATAAAATGTTCTAGTTTGCTAAGTCAACAAAAGAGTATGAAACATTTTGTTTGCTTAGTAACTTTTAGGTGTTTTATTATGAATTTAATCTAAATTTCATAAAGCACAAAATGCATTGCATGTAGATTAGTTATTTATTACTTTCTTCAAACAAAGAATTAACATAGGAACTTGAGCCTAGCTGGATGACGGAGCGGAGAAAAATTAACCAATGAAATTGCATAAAATCTCCGCTCTGCTTCAGTCGCTGAGATTTTATGCAATTCCATCGGATTCCATTGGTAATATTTCTCCGCTCCAGTGCACAGTCAGCCTTATGAGATACCTACTTGGAAAAAAGCTAGCTATCTTCAATGGATCTTCTTCCTGTTTCTTTTGGTAGTTGATCTCAGGAAATGCCTATCCATTGCAAATCTTGAACTGAATATTATATTAGCATGTTACAAGTTTGGTGCTCCACTATAGTAACCTATTTTCATCGAGTAGTGTTAGTACGTACTTTGTACCTGCTAGCTATATAAGTAAGGTCTAGGGGGCTCTGCTATCTTAGGTTAGTACATAGAGGTATGGGGTACAGAGAGTAAAGTCCGGCCGGCATACCGTCACGCGTCACTGAAATGGGAGGATCCTCCGACCAGACGGTTATTGCGTCTGGTAGGCAACTGCCCGATAGTTAATATTCGGACTGTTGTATATGTTCAAATCGCACCGAGAACTTTGCTTGCGCGATGCAGGATTTCGTAGGTAGTTCATCGCTGACAGGATCGGTGGCGTTGCGGTTCTTTTTGTTGCCGTACAAATTTCGTTTCTTAGTTTTTCATGTGGCGGTATTGATGCTGCTACAAGTAGACTTCATCCCAGTGGATGCAGATGTAAAATCCAGTGGAGGACTTTAGTATGAATTGATATACCAATTAGCTTCTGGAACAGCCACCCAGCTATCGTCTTTATCCCACCAGAACATCAGGTGAACATCCAAAACCATCCACTGTAAACTTAAACTAATGCTCCATCTCGCTTCATTCCAGGCGTTACGTTTGGTGGGTCGGGTGGCGAGCGTGGAACAGTGGTGGGGGCTGTACACGCACCTGGCGCGGCCTTCCGAGCTGCCGCCGCTGTCCGACCTGCACCTCTTCAAGCTGGGCATCAAGCCCATGTGGGAGGACCCCGCCAATGTCAATGGAGGAAAATGGGTAAGGATATTGTGGACTACTAAGAAGATAGGAATCGTTGCAAGTGGCGTTCAGTAGTGTCTGCTTACGACTCTGCAAAAAAGCGTGAGTTTAAGTTATGTATGATATCATTGAGTTAGTTTTATGGTTAGAGCTCTACACGAGCGACACTTTGCCGAAGGTAGAGGCAACTGCAGCTGTCGACGCGTCGGCATCAGCCGTCGCATCGACGGTGACGCTTGCAATTGTTGAATGCTACAATTGCAAGCGTCAAAATTGCGCGAACAAAAAGCGTCAATTTTGTCAGTAGAATGCAAATAGACATATATTCGAAGCTAACATGTCGACGACTACCGCCGATACGTCAACAGCTGCAGTTTTGCGGCCCGTGTTTACGGAGCTAAGGTAATATTGATAGACCGAGGAAGAGATTGAGGTAGGTATCTAGCAGTAGAAAGCTCTTTCTAAATGTAGGTCTTTTCAAAACAAGTTGAAGATTATAGTGAAAATATGACTCAAGTCAGAATTGAACTATTAATAATAATAATTTCAATTTGTGCGAATTTCCTCAATTCCCAGGTTGTACGACTACGTAAAACACAGACGGGTCGCGCGTGGGAGGACCTGTGCATGGCGATGCTGGGCGAGCAGTTCATGGTCGGCCAGGAGCTCTGCGGGGTCGTGCTCTCCGTACGGTTCCAGGTGAGGACTACTCTTCTTGTGCCACAATGGCGTCGTCGAAGATCGTCTATCGTATGGCGATCATCGCGTTCATTTGTTCGGCGAAACCCAAAAGCACCCTCTGTCGGCGCGACGTCGCAATCTCGATTGTCTTGTATTAGGACGAAGCCTGTGAGCTGCTTTCATCATCTTCCTCCCTTATCCCATGTTACTTGGGGTCGGCGCAACACGATTTTTTCTTCCATTCTGTCCTGTCAGCCGTCACGCTATCACTAACTCCCTTTTCTCTCATATCACTCCTAATACAATCCATCCATCTTTTCTTTGGCCTCCCTCTCCCTGTCCATCCATCCACATTTATATTTATACCTCTTTTAGTTACGTACATTTCATCCCTCCTCTTCACATGACCATACCAAGATAAGCGGTTCCCTTTTAACTTTTCTGTCACTGGCGCCACTTTTAAACTACCTCTTATAAACTCATTGAAGCTAAGCTAAGACTGAGCTGCTTTGTAACATAAAAATAGCGCATGCTGTTGTCGAGGATAGGCAGTCGACAGGACTTGCTAACCTCTACAGTTGGTTGCACTACAAATGTGCCTTCTATGTTACTCGCAATTTACTGTACAAAACCCCTTTGTCCATGAGTCCAGTGAGATATGAACTTGTTGTATAGGGAGCTAAACATAGGTTGTGGTCAAGCAACATTTACCTTTTGCACGCCATTGTCACGTATACATGACAAGCAAGCGCGTGCCCCTGTACGCCAAACGTCACAAATATGTGACAAAAAGTACGGCGCAAATGTGGCTTGGCGTCGGGGGCACGCCTATGCGTTTATGCTCTGGCGTTCAAAAGGTTAACCACACTACGCAATCGCAGCATCCATCGGCTGAGTCTAGTTATGTCAGTTCTAGTTAATTAATTTTTAATCTTAATTTTTTTACGGACCTTTATCCTTTTATGGCATGTCATGTCAGCCCCATCATAACCTTTTTTTTTTTATGTCGGGGGAAATTCTCATGGATGTCCTCCGCCCTGGGCCGGCGAAGGGGTCTGTCAGACTCTTACTGACTAAAATCACCCCGGTGTTCCACGCCGGGGATCCCGGCTGGTGCCGGCCCGCCTCTTTACTATTACAAACTAATTACATGCAAGATTTAACATAATACAAAAAGTGGAGACATCGACACATTGCCATATCATAAATAATTTTAGCGGCGTCACTTTCTGGACTTGCGAGGGTTAGTTAATTAATTCAAAAAGTTAGCTGAGCGCATGAGCTTTTTTTCATCTCAACGCCATGTTCCGTAGTGCGAATGTACGTTTTGATACACTTAGTTTGTATGACAGCGGAAATAACATCCATAAACAAGCTATATTACAGTCAAAAGCTGTTATGTAGCTGTACTAACGGATAAGACGACTTTTGAGACTGTATGAGGGGTGACCTCAGGGTTGCCAACTTTTTTTTACAAGAAATAAAGTATTTAGCTCTGAGAAGAATATTAAACAGTATTTTAGAAAAATGAACAGTATTTTAGAAAAATGAACAGTATTTTATTTATTTCATGTTCTAAATAAATATTTCTTAGAACTTCTCGCATATATTAATTAACAGATTTTTTTAAAACTTCATTCACCGCGACCACAATTATAACTAAAATTAAAATAAATGAGAAGCTCATTTTTTTATTAAATTAATAGTTGCTCTATTTGTATCCTCCCGCCACTTTGCATTCATTACTGAAAACTCTTTCAGTAAATGCTGAGGTGGCGGGAACAGAAAGTAGATATGAGACAATTTTAGTAATATTTTTAATTTCTTCTGAGGTGTTCTACTAATAAATGGCTCCACTTTTGGCCAGTACTCATTTCAAGAAAATCCTTTCTACTCCCTATGACTAAATAAAAAAAATGTGTGAGCGTCTAAGTCTAACACTTATAGTGGTAAGCATTTTGATGCTGAAAACAGTATTTTGTATCTATACTTTATTTTTGTTCAACAGTAAAAAGTATAATGTAGTGAAAAACAGTATAATACTGTTTTTAACAGTATAGTTGGCAACCCTAGGTGACCTCTACACTGTTAAACAGCACAGCTGACTAATGGCTGTATAATGGAGAAAAAACAACAAAATGCATTCTAGTAGAACTTGAAAGAATTATTGTCCAGCCTTTGGCTACGTACAATGCTGCATAACGCGATAGTCTCACCTTTTCTAAGCTGTGAGCTATATTAGAGAATTAAATTTGGCCAATGGCTTTTTTATGGTGTACACTAATTGTATTATAATCCTACCTCAATGAGCTTCATAGTAGCTGGTTAAAAGCATTTTTAAGACTGCATGAGCTGTAAATTAGAGTAACCTTACTCCACTTTAACTCCCTTACTTGGCTTATAGTGTAAATATTAGCTATGTTACAGCCTCTAGAATTATTGAAGAGTAAACATAGGTTAGTAGTGCTATTAGTAGTCGTTAGAATAATTGAACACCATTGTACAGCTAGCGTGCAGCGTTCAGCTGATTAATAGACTTTAATATGGCTCTTGAGCAGAAAAGAGAGGTACAAGGGAATTTAGTTAGAATGATTGCTGGATAACAAATTTACGCCATTTTAACCCTTTGAACGCCAGAGCAAAAACGCATCGGCGTGCCCCCGACGCCAAGCCACAAATTCGCCGTACTTTTTGTCACATATTTGTGACGTTTGGCGTACAGGGCACGCGCTAGCTTGTCACGTATACGTGACAATGGCGTTCAAAAGGTTAAAGTAAACAAAAACAAACAATTTTAATTATTACATATAGATATTAATGCTGAATAAATGGAAAAGACTGAGTAAAAATCCATGAATAATTCGTAAACCATATTTATTTTGTATATATTTTGTAATAGTTTTAGTAAAACTATATTATTTCGATGGCGCGTATAATATTTGATAATATCACCTATATAAATTAAGGCTCAAGGCTGGTTAATATGGGGCCAAATTTAGAGTTATAAGAGCTGTGTAGCCGGATATACATTATACAGCCCTTGTACAGCAAGCATAACAGCCACGAGTTTTCAAAAAATCTGTTTTCCAGCGACTATACAGCTATGTGTGCTGCTTGAGAAGTGTTCAAAATACCTCCACTAGTAGTGGCCACCTAAACTCATCTTTGTATTCTAGAGGTGTTACGGAGGTTCGATGCAGAAAGTTCGGAACTTCAGATTGATTTTGCACCTTCGATTGCGATAAATTTGAATCGGTACCGTTTAAGATTTAAAAATTCGATTGTTTTTATTTTCAATACCCAGGGCGGGAAGTCACGACATAGTTACCGATCGCCTACCGACCGAATTCGGTCGATAGGCTCTAAGGCCACTCTCTAAGGTCAATCTTGATCTCGATCCACAATCAAAATTAATGATCTGATCCGTGGATCGCGTGTATTATTTTTTTGAACTGATAATAAGAATGTAACTGATGAATAATGTGTGTAATTTTTTATTAGACCTGCCCTTAATACATCTCTCTTCTGCCTCCGATAAACAAAGTTTAAAAACTCCGCTTCCGAATTCGGTTGCGATATACTCACTTCCGTAACATCCCTACTGTATTGTATGGATTGTGTAAAAGGCAGTATGTTGTTGCAGGACGACCACCTAGCGGTGTGGCACCGCACGGCGTCGGACACGCTGGCGGCGGCGCGTGTGCGGGACGCGCTGCGCCGCATCCTGCAGCTGCCGCCCACCGTGCCCATCGAGTACAAGGCGCACGGCGACTGCCTGCGCGCCTCCGCCGCCGCCCGCGCGCCGCCCGACGAGCCGCACGAGGCGCCCGCGGACACCTCCTCCTAGCTGCAGCCCGCCACCAGCACCACCCGCACCACTAGCTCCCCGAGGCAACGTCGTGTCACATGTTCCCTCTGACTGTCCTTACTGCGTGTTAAAAACGTCATAATTGATTGTGAGAAAGAGACGGAGCTACGGTATGAATAGCACCATCTCTTTCTCATAACGGAATCATGATGGGATTGACACGTCGCAGTACGGCCTCTGTTAGTATCGTCGCCGTGATGAGTGGTGCAGATATACTTTTGTTTGCTCTGCCGTTCTAAAGAAACTTTAAACCTGTTCATTATCAAATCAATACAATTATAGGCTAAAGTTAACTTCCCACATAAAACACTACCAAGCAGAGTATATAGACGATATTGTATTATTAACTGTGAACCCGAGTGAACGAATGCCGCCGCAATAGCCGCGCCGCTCACGGCCGGCCCGCCTCGCCGATGTACATATAGTGAAATTCGAAGTAAATTAAACAAATTTGTAAAAGCGGCGTCGAGCCGTGAGTCCGTGCGCCCACACGTTACATATTGTACAGTGAAAAGACCTGGATTAAATAAAATAAAGAATCAGAATTTGTATACTTTAAATGTTTGTTTCCTTCTGCCATTTCACAATGTTAACATGCATGTCAACCATATAAAATTAGATATGTCATCGCATAATTGCAAACTACGTAAGATTACAAAATATCTGGAGAGGTTGAACTCTCGATAAATTGTCAAATGCACATTTTTTTCCACAACTAAACGAATCGAAATCTTGTATATTCTATTATATCTCCGAACCGGTCCGAGAAATTGTGGACTGACATAATCTGGCGACCAATCACTCTGGCTCCAATGACTCTTGGTCTATAATTTATCTGTTTTGATGTGATAGTTAAATTGACTGAGTATATATATATATTGACTGAGTATAGTAATGGACTAAGAATAAAAATACAATGTTTGTCTAGAAAATATATTTTAATACATCAAATTCCAACAGACATTCACATTTGTTAATTTTAAATAAAAATAAATGATAAACATGGCCATTAAGACATTCGTTATTCGACTAAACACGAGACATCAATCAAATGTCTAATAGTGTCTACACACTACCCAATCTAGAGACTTCCACTACTTCTTTTACAATTACAAGTTATATTACACTAGAGCTGTGAACACACCGTGGGAAATTTACAATGTGGTTAGGCCTTTTCTAAAATCGTTGAACTATAGAAAAGATTTTCTACAAAGGTGGATGTTAAAAGACAAAACTGCGATTTACATAAGCTATCGACAAATCTTTTAACATTACCACATATGTGAAAAGCTGTCTACAGATCCTATAAAATTCATTTCGTATTGATCTATTTATGTCAGGGAAAGTGTGTCCACAACCTAAAACTCTGACATTCAGACGAAAATATCCTATTCTAGGACTTAAATCTACATTATTTACATTTGGCAACATTACTTAGTACTTAGTCTATGTGTGGTGATATGCACACGGCATAGGTAAATCAAATTCGTTATGATTTCCCATTTTGATATTTCAATTATGTTCTAAAATCACAATATTTTCAATGATATTTTTTTTTTGGGGTCTGTTGTCTTGTGTCACTTTGTGAAAAATCCTTTGATAACAAGATACATTCAGTATAACCGACCTTATAATTGCTTTAGCATTTCTGTCAAAATCTGCCTGCAACTTGTGACTAAGTTCAAGCAAAAATAGACCTTAACGTTTTAAGACGCCCAAGTGATATTCAACCTTACGGTGGTAAAACAATTGCGAGCTCGGCAAAAAAATGGCCGCAAAGTGGCGGAAGACAACAAAATCACAGTTTCCTTTACAAATAAAGTGCGTTCAACATTATTTTAACAAATCCGGTTTCTGAGGGAGAGACAGCCTCTTCCAAAGTTTCTCCTGGATGGAAGGTCTCTCCTTCAAAACTCGACTTTGTGCGGTAGCATAACCAGTCCGGTATGGCACAACATGTACTGTTTACTTACATCGCAATATTACGACTAGCCTGTATTACGACTTAAGACTCACACGACCTCTTGAATCTATTATTTTATATTCAAATGCAATAACCGTCAAAGTTTTTAAAACACAGTTGCAGGACGCGTAGCGCCTTTACATACTCTAAAACAACTCGACGATACTCCGTTATTCCGGAGTATCGCACATGATACAATCACTGGTTACCTCCATCCAACCATTGCACAGTTCTAAGAAGGCGTGTGAGTGATAAACACAAACGGAAGCATTCCCTAAGACTGATTAGCGCTAAATAACATTAAAATTAACTTAGCAAATGACACCGACTTACGCAAATACTACCACCACCTAATTTCATTGCTTCAATTTCTCATTAATTTAGCACTTTTAGAACGTCTCACGAATTAAGAACCAATAAACTAAGTAAATAAAGCCAATTATAAAATAATACCAGTCTTACTAAGTAGGAGGTCCCCTCTATGAGAATCAGGCAAGATTAGTTCTGTCATATCAATTCCATTTATACTATCAAGGGATTCCATTTATTCTGGCAGTGGAGTAATGGCCAATAAAACCATACAATGACAATTTACTTACTAGGAGCAATATATTTGCCTGTTGAAATTAATAAATTTAAGGCAACACAAGTTGAGCTTTCTAAGCCAAGTTAAAATATTGCTTATAATTTTTGTATTCAACATGCAATAAAATTAAAATGCTCCGTGTAAATGAGCCTTAATAACTTAAGTATTATTAATTAGTGAAACTAAAATAATTATAGTATAAGGGACCTCATAATATAAAAAAATATCTAAAAATAAAACACGGATATGATGACAATACTAAAAATTAAAAACATAACACGAGTATTAAATAAAATAGCGATGCCAGATTAAGCTGCCTTTAAATAATAATAATTTTGTTAGTACTTAGACCGAAGCTAAATTAATAAAAAATATAAAAATCGATTTAATGATCAAATAAATAAGATCGAGAATCGGAGTCGAAATCGATATAAAAAATAATATTTTAAATCGAAACTACATTCAGGCCGGACATCTTGCCCCACAAACCACTTAACCCCGATTATGGAAAAAAATATATTAGACCCGTCACAGAAAACGCAAGTAATAATAATAATTATTTATTTATTTCTTACCACAAATATCAGAGAAAGTAGTTCAATAGTCTACAGACACAATTTTATAAATAATTTGTGGAAGACTGGTGCCTAAACTAAGTGGGTGAACTGATGCGATCGGCTGTTGAAAACTCATTCAACCAATCACGGTTACGTCCACACGTACGTATGTACATGCTCGACATTTGCACGTTCATTCGAGCAAGATCGAACGTATGACCGTTATAACTTAAGAATTATTGCTCGAAATCGAACCGAAATGTTTGAAGAGCAAGATTCAAGTGGCTTATTTTATGTTTGATGATACTTGCTTATCGAACGTCAACGTGAAGAATCAGCGTGAGATAACGCGCGTTCGATAATTTAGTTTGTCTAAACCATTATGTGAAAATTGTTGTTCACAAAACGGGGTCCAAAATCATTAAGAGCCTTCGCACACGGCGTTTTTTTAACGCGCCGACGACGCGCGCTAACGACCTTTAAATTCAATTAAGACGCAGACTAAACCTTTGCACATGTACAAAAAATTAGTGGCGCATTTGTATCGATACAGACGCGCTACAGTCGCTTCTGTAATGTTTCTCCGACAAACAAACGCGATACAGACGAGCTTTAAACGCGTTTCTCAACCGCGTTTGTATCGCGTTGTACGCGCGTTTGTATCGATACAAATGCGACTATCTGCTTATTGGTCATTTACAGCGCCGTGAGCGTGCGTTCGTGAATGGCGCGTCGTCGGCGCGTATAAAATACACCGTGTGCATAGGCTCTTAGCGCTATACGAATTCAAATCATCGCTCTATTTCTGTCCTAATCCTTTGAAGATGACACTGACGGAATTTTTTTTAAATCCGTTTAGCGCTAAATGCACTTAGTAATTTGTGATGCAAGTGAGCCTCAGATAAAAAAATATTTTTATAAATATTTACATTTATCAAAAGCTATTTAAGCAACAGTGTCTAAGATAAAAGCCGGTTTTAGGACATTTTTATTAAAAAGAAAAATTGAGATAGGCCAATCACGTATTAAGAAACGTTCGCAATCTCAGTTATAATTTATCAAAAACGTAAAGAAACGTTCGCAATCTCAGTTACAATTTATCAAAAATACCTGTAATTTCCTAACATTGACAAGTTTTTGATGTTGAATTATCGCCGAGATGAGATGCGAAGATGCGTCATGCGACTTGCAATTCGAACGTTTTCTAAGCACGAGAATAATCCTTTTGATTGAAAATAATTTGATACAATCCGGTTGTTTATCAGGACACCGTAGTAAAGTTATATGCCGCGACATTCATTGACGGCGCGGGAGGAAGCGGCTCCGGAAAGGGAGCGCGAACGACGGCAATTACCATACATTAGATCATGGTAGGATGTTTATGAAGGATGCTTACGAATATCTCGGTAAGTTGTTTGTGAGCCTATCAATTTAACGGCTAGTCTACGGACTTTATAAACTGACTAGGTGAAGGGACAGGGCCGTTAGGACCGCTCGCACAACTCGTGAGTTCTTTTAAGTTGTAGTGAGTTGTTGAACCGGGGCCACTATGTATGAAATATTTGTTATTTATCCTCGTGTTAGCAATTCTGGGTTCTGACAGGGTTGCGATTTTTTTTCGAAAGGGTCACCGCGGTCCTGGTACGCAGAATACAAAAAGAAAAGCAATTCTGAGTTAAAAATATAGCTCTGGTTTATGCAAGCGGGCCTAAGAGATTTAGTCAGAAAACAAACACGATTCATAAGAACCGGATTTTTTTTTATTGTAAGTCGACCTCATAGCAATAATTTTGTCTTGATAAAGCTTTTAAAAAAACGCTGATTCCGCAAAAACAAGGATGTTTTCAAAATGTCCGTCTGTCTTTGCCCTTTTTAAATATTTAACGGCCAAGCTGCCCTAATTAGTCATGTCGGCATCTCATAGATCATTAAAAAGGACGCACTCTAATTTGGGATCGACCCAATCGTTACGAGAATAGAATACACAGATAAGTTATTACAGCCGCCTCTTTTATACCTACATTAAAAACGGTCGGATTCATTTCTAGACTGTTTTTTCAGCGACTGGTGTTCCCATATACACGCAATGACGTATTATACATATTTATACGAACATTATCGGCAGCAATGTATACGCGCACGGGGTAAAGGGTCGCGGTAGTTCGGAATGCGGATAACGCATCTATTTGTTACTATTTAATTTTATCATTGTATGTCTCTGGAACATTTAAACTCTCGATAATTGAACATTTGGAATACTTTTACGAATTAAAATTTGAACTGACATAAACTGATGTCATGTTGGCATGGCCAATCAGTGTACGTTTCTACAATTTATCGGATTTTTTGTCTAGCCAAATAGCGGAACAGTAGGGCACAGGCAGCTTAGGGCCCCCCGACACGGATAGGTTAGGTTCGAATGGGGTGACGGGAGATAGCGTGAGCGAGCTCTCGGGGTCCCAAATTGTAGGTATATTCCACAATTTCTCGGAATCACTTCTAGAGATTATAGACTCAAATTTTGATACGTTAAAAAGTATTCCAATTGTTCAGTTGACAATTTATCGAGAGTTTACAATCTCTCAAGATATTTTATATTTTTTCTGGTGACATACATGTCAATATCTTGTCGTCGTTCGCATCTGAATACTAAAGAAGACTGTAGTAAAGCCTAGATTTCTACACTTCAACAACGGACCAGGGTTTTTGATATAATTAAGTAAACGCTAGTAGTGACTTTCCATTCCCTCATTCAATTCCTAATACTTTGTGCCCAGTATTAATTTTTTATCGCAGTAAAATTGATTGGACTGTGTTTTTAATAAATATTTTGATGATTTTGTGCAATAAAAATGTGCGCTTTGTAATAATTGATTCATAGCAAAACATTTTATAAACAAAAAGGATTTAAATACACTGTACTCTAGATTTATAAACCCCTGTATGGTCTAAATTTTATTATAATTATAATAATTCATAACGGTGTTGAAACAGTTAAATGATAAAAAACTAAATCTTGATTCAAATCAGTTGATTATTTCATTTACAATTTTTCCTTAATTTTAAGAAATCTTGGTGAAGCTACACTACACATACGCGAGTGTTAAAGAGAAATTATGATTTATAATTTAGAGTAAATGATCGGAAGGTTGATATAACACTTATAATAAATAGAAAATACATGTAGTGTAGTTTCAACATATTATGTAAAATGGGGCCATTTTAAAATGGGATACTTTAAACATTTTAGTTTTTATTTATTAAGGAGACTTCGCGCTTTAAAATAGATAAGTTTTCGATGTATATCATAATGATTTTGAGAATAATTCTAAAGTTACTCTATAGTTTCAAAATAGCCCAATTTCACATGTCTTTATATTCCCACCTAACATTGGAACATAATTCTAAAAAAAAATCTTGATAACGAATTTCACTAGGACCCTTACAGACGCAAGGATCCGTAAACTAAGCGCGAGTCCGCCACAACACCACATCTGATTCAATAACACAGATAGTATTTTGATTGTCCAATTCATAACATATACTTTGTACTTTACCTTTGACAATCTTTGGCTGCCATTTCGCCCTGAACTTTTATACACTAAGCACAGAGAACATTCGAATTTCATATAGATCTGTAGTATGAGCGTGGCTGGGGTCACTTCTTCTGGCTAACCTTGTTCCATGTAACTTGGGGTCGACATATTAGCTGTTAACATTCACTTACCCTTCTCATTCACATCATCCCTCATACAATTGAAGCCTCTTTTCTTTGGTCACCACTCTCCCTTCCATCTACCAACATGTATATTCAACTATTTAAGTCATTTCACTCCGTCTCATTCAGCGTCATACTTGATAAAACACTCACATAAACATTCGAAATTCAAAATTTGACTATAATGGCTCATTTCCACTGGGTCATTTGCCGACTTCTGCCGAAGTTACCCAGAGGTACCTACTACAAAATGTCTGTGTGACTTCGGCTGCCTCCCCTGTAAAGACATCACCGTGAAAACTTAGTTGAAGTATCAATCCATCCAATCAAAGTGGAATTACCACTTAAGTGTTCAGATAATGGTACTTCTGTTGACCAAGTGTAAGTGAGCCTTTAATCCCCTCTCAAATTAAACTACACACAAACCCAGCCACGCCCACTCCCGCATCTACTCTGTAACTCAGTACCTACTTCAGTGTGATGTTCAGAACTGTATGAGCGGCAGCTCGACGTAGTGTCGTCAGCAGGGCTGCTGGTCGGCCAGCTCGTGGATGAGCAGGGGCGTAGTGTCGGGGGTGAGCGCGGGGACTGCGGCGGCGGGCTGTTGCGCGCACACTCGCTCCAGCACGCATGAGGCGGACAGACGCGCTTCGGCGTCGTGGTCCCAGCACTCTTCCATTGTGTCGCAGAGGACTGTTAGACCCTGGGGATGGATGTTTGATTTTAGTACTATTTTTTTTTGTTGTGGATAGAAGACTACGGGACGAGCGCATGGCTGTTTAGTATATGGAGGGCTCTCCGACCAAACGGAACGGATGTTGTTTCTGGTGGGAAATTGGTCCATGGTTAATGTAGAGCTGCGCGATGTAGGCTTTGTGTGACGTCAGGGCTATTTTTTGGTGAAATACTCTAAATAGAAAATATCATTCGTTAAAAGACCTTTCTTTTATTCCTTATTCCACTGCGCCCTTCTGCATTATCTAGTTGACAACAGTTGTGTATAAAAACAATGTAGGAGAGTAAATGCAAGTTATTAACATATTTGTGTAAATAAATAGGTAATACAGAAAGTAGGAAGGTACGATGACTTCTTAATTAATTAAATATTTTTAACCTACATTATGGTACTAATCAATATATGGGTGTTACCACACCAAGCGATCGATCGTCGATCGATGGTAGAATGAATAAGTCGACGTTGATCGATAGTTTCTACTTCTAGCACACCAATCGATCAACGTCGATCGGTGGTAACACCGTAAATCGGTGGTAATATAGAACAAATATTTTAAACGGTCGCCGTCAGCTGGGACTGGTCATTTCTCGGCTGCCACGGCGTATTTTAATTGTTTTTTTGAACTGTTCTTTTTCTCCGGACGTTTTTATCCTGCAAGTCTTTTATTATATTTCAACATGAATTATGTACCTATAACTTTGTAAAAATATATTATTTTTAAAGGAGTGTCCATGGAGTTTCTTTCACGTTCTTCTCCATAGAGATCTACGCTTTGGAACGTGCAAATAGCTTCATCTTTTTGACCGACCGACCTTGACAATTCAGAAGTGCCTGTAAATGGTCTAATTGAAATAAATGCTTTGAGTTTTGACTAGCACATCACCCCAACAAAATGGCAAAAGACAAGTGAAGAGTCCACTGCAATAATTATTAATGTCCTTGTTACCTCGTTCTGAGATAATTGTGTTTCAACTGTTAATAGGATAAGGAAAATTCTGTTTAAAGGCAATGAACATAATATTTGTGCCTTTAATGGTCTAATTGAAATAAATGCTTTGAGTCTGAATTTGTTCAGTGATTTTCCTGGAATCGTCACGTAGGCCTATAGATTGTGTGTGGTTTTCAGGAATATATCAAAATAATTAAAGCATAATAGTTATTATTTTTCTTATCTGAAACAGGCATGCATAGAGGACGGATATTGCTGTAACTATCGACTGGCTAGGCTGATTACATGTTATTAAGTTACAATTGTATAAATCTATGCTTAATTAGTTTATTTATCAGTTTTACTATATTTATTTTTCAACATTTCATATAAAAAACTGATTTCCTAGTTTAGATTTGGGATGTGTAATCTTGAATTTACCAACTGTAAAACTATGTCTCAACCCTGCCTTCTTAGAATCACAAGTAACAATGACTAAATTAACCTTTTGACCGCCACGGTCGGTTATAACCGACAAATGAAAAAGTGCTCAACACGCCACCGTCGTCGGCTAGAGCCGACAAAAAAAACTGGCCAAGTGCAGGTTGGACTTGCACACGAAGGGTTCCGTCCGTACCAAAATCCGAAAAAAACATATTTCTTGTATGGGGGTCTTACAGCACACGTAAAGGGAATATTCCGAAAAATATAAATTTGCCCATATCTTTTTATCGTGTTGACTCAGGACCTCGATTTTTATACACCTAATGGGGACTATAGACCTCAGTATCTGGTATAAATTTCAACTTGCTAGATCCACCCGTTAGAGAAAATCGGTGGTGACACACGGGCAGACGGACATGAAAGTGATCTTATAAGAGTTCATTTTTTATCTTTTAGGTACGGAACCGTAAAAACGGCGAATTTGTGGCTTGGCGTCGGGGGCACACCGATGCGTTTATGCTCTGGCGTTCAAAAGGTTAAACAATTGCAGATTTGGTACGATGTAAATAGCTGCCTCTGAATATAAGCTAACGGTGACTGTAACATTCCTGTTAGACAAAAGGCTACTGCTGGAGAAAGTATCCTGATGCTGGACGAAAGTATTCCACTACGATGGAATACTGTAATCACTGGACGAAAGACCCAAAGATTTGCAAGAGGCTGGAGTAGGTTAGGTCTTAGGTTAGTTTGTCATGTCCTACTTACGGGATGGTTCCGCCAGTGCGGCGGTATATGCGGCCGGAGTTTCCTCTGCACCACAGCTTCCTGCATCTCTTCAAGGCTGGGATGAGAGCCTACTTCCTCCTCAAGAGGCAGGCGGTATTGTCCTGGTAATTCTGGAGCGGCGTCACTGCATCTACAATGGGCAATATAAGGTTTAGAGATGCGACTGGCGTTCCTGTAGCTAGGATCTTATATTATAAGCCCGTGAAATTTTATTTTATTTTACTGTTCTACATTTAACGCTTTTAAGCATTCAATGTAGAAAGGTAAGTAAAAAAGAGTGTATTTGGTATTGGAGTTAAAATCTATAGCAAACTGCCAAGCTGTATTAAGAATATTTCATCATTAAATATTTAAAAATTAAAGCTAAAAGAATTTCTCATATGTATAAAACCGTATTATTCAATTAATTAATTTCTTAATGACCGAATAATTAACTAAATTTGTTTTTGACTTATTTAGTGTAAATTACATGACCGTAATAATTATTATGTAGTATGAGTTTGACTAAAAATTGACATGTTAAACTTATTTTTTTTATTTTTTGACTTAATAAACGTAAATTGCCTGTAGGTAATCATGATCTAATCTAATCCTTAAACGATCAATTCTTGTATATATTTAATCTGAATCTCGGAAATTTTCATGAAATTTAGTATGCAGAGGGTTTCGGGGGCGATAAATCGATCTAGCTAGGTTTTATTTTAAGAAAACGTTTACCAAAAAAAAACGAGCAAAGCTAAGTCATCCACGTGCTATTTATGAATGTAAAATGAAGTTGACTAAAACAACCAATGCAATGGATAACAAGTGTTATTTATGAATTATTTTTATCACAGCCACTATTGACATACATATAAATATTGTAAACCTCATCATGGGTATATTACAGTGATACAATAATGATAATTGTAAGAACTAGCTTTTCACCTGTGACAAACAAGAAGTAAAAAACTATGAATATGAGTTTCCCACTGCAGGGCAAAGACCTCCCTGCAGGCTTTCCGAGCCCAATCTTTTATGTCCGGGTCCAGCTCGTTTCACCATCTCCTTCAAGGATCTATTTTTCTTCTTAGCATATCGACGGTAACCTAAGTGGAGTTGGCCCAGAATTCGGTTACGAATCTATCACCTCGAGTATCGTCGAACAGAGACGTTATGACAAGAGAACAATAGATTGAATGGGTTTGTAAAACAAGCTATGCTACATTATAAGCAGGTGAGGAAACTTGGAAATCAAATCATTTTCCTACTACAATGTAGTTAACCTACTCTCGGCCCAACTTTTGCAATTAATTTCTACTCCACATCATCGCTCTAGGTAGTGTTAAAAGAAAAGTCAATGATAAATACCACCTCTAGGGTGAGGATTACACACGGAGCTAAGTTTACGATTAGAAAGGCCGACTCTATCGCACGCTGCAAAGTCTACCTACTGCCTACCAGCCTATATACCTAATCGCTTTCCCATCAGGATAATCGCCGCATAAGAAGACCAGCCAATGTGACGCAAGCCAATCAAGATAATTAGGACGTCACTCAATTGTCTGCCATTTCATTGAAAATCGTTCCCAAGATCCCGTAGAAAACACAGCAATATCCTGAATATCTTTGTTAGTATGCGAAGTTTTCGACTACCATTATTTTCATTCAAATAGATTCATTCGATACTACGACTAGCAAAAGCATTTGCTATCGAAAATACTTTCACTGAATCAATCATTCAAAAGCTCAGTTCAGAAGTAATGAATTTGACCTAAAAACATAAATGGAGTGCTCCTAAACTTAGTTCTCCGGTCGATGAGTGCACTAGATTTAAGATTCGCGAAGCGTTTTATATAAAAAGTTTTGCAAAATCATGCACTTAGGTACTTATTTAAGTTATTAAAACAAAGATACCGCTACGAAATCATTTTTGGCCAGTATTGTAGCTATGCTAAAATACTACCCAAAGTGATTTCGTAAACAAAATGAGACTACTGACAGACAGTAATAAGTACCTAGACGTCCGCCATTTATAATGAGGCACTATAATGCTACAAAAATGCTACGAAAATATCCTATTTTTAACATTGCATTAACATTTTTGACATTGCAACTCAAATTACAAAACCGACTCACCTTGAGGCGATCTCCCACAGCACAAGGGCGCACGCATACATGTCTATCCTTAAGAAAGCATCTTTCGTGAAGTTGATGGCTCCGTCCAATACTTCTGGGGCCATGTACCGTCTCGTTCCGACCTGGCCATGGGCATCGCCGCAGCCTCTCCCTGCCACGAAGATCAAAGCGAGGCCAAAGTCCGCAATACAAGCACTCAAGTCAGCTTTTAGGAGGACGTTCTTCGATTTGAAGTCTCTATGTGCGACGGCCGGCTTTCCACCACCCTCTTCGTGGAGGTGAGCTAGACCTCGCGCCACGCAGGCAGCTATGCGCCACGCCTCTACCCAAGTTAGCGTGTGACCTTTCAGATAGTCGCATAGGGAACCCTGGAGGAAAAAATATTGAAGTAGAAACATTTTTAGAATGCTAAAGTATCAACTAACATCGTAAGATTCGTAAAGATATAAAGAATACTACGCGAAATGTGTAACCTAGTGGCCAATTGGCCATATTAGCAATTCACAATTCTAAATATACTAGCGTAACTTGTTGAACCTGTCCGAAAATTATTTCTTGCTTCGAACATATCGATCTACCACGATGCAGGCGGATATTTTTAACTTGGCCGTATTCTGCAGTGCTACGGTCAAGACTTATGCAATATTTGACACAATAGGAAGAATAGTGTGTCTACTCGATAACTTCGCGTGCTTAAATAAATATTCGTGAGATTATTATAAAAAATGACTCACCTTCTCATGGTAAGCTGTAACCAGCCAATATTCAGCCTGCAGGTTGTCGCCTTTCTTATCCACGCCAATGTAATGAAGGATATCGGGATGATCCATCCTCGCGAGTCTAAAGATCTCTTGTTCAGCCAACCACGACTGCTTGTCTTGCAAGGGGAACACTTTCACGGCCACGTCTCGCTGACCAAGCTTCGCTCTCCAAACTGCTCCAAATCGTCCTCTGGCCCTGACCTCGCACAATGTCACCTGTCCCACAAGACCAACAGCTTCGTTCTCCATGCCGGCGCCGGCGGACGGAGGTCTCGACAACGATGCCTCACCGTTAGCTAACTCAGCGAACGAGGTTCCTTTACGCTTTCTATACAGAAGGTAACAACCGACAAGGATCGCGAATAGAAGAAACAGGGGGGTTAGCGTGTAAGCGATGACTGCTTTCGTGTCTTCGTCGGCGCTAGGCACTGCCGACGCTGGCACTCTCTCGGGAGGCATTTCAGTCTGCGCTAATATCCCAGCTTCTATGCCAGGGAACACTACGTTTTGATTGCACATGTCTCCCTCGCAGCAGCAGTGAAGGAGTGGAAGTTTGGAATTGTGCAGTCTGCAGTTGGACGTCCTGTCGGTGCATGATACAGTATCCACGAAGCATCCTTTGACCTTCGGATATGCTGTGTTCGTGACGTTGTCGAACTGCCACAGTACAAAGCAATGATTACTCTTATCTGCTTCGACAGGTTGACACTCTTCTTTGATTACGTTCGGGACGCATGTCGAGTTTTTGGCGGTATCGCATGTGGACGTTTGGGAACCGTTGAAGAACTCACATTGTCTTGTGGTGACTCGGCCCTCTTTCGGCCGAGGCGGGAAATTCTCGTCAGAAGGCGGTGCTGCCGTTAGTGACGTCACTTGTGTACCTTCAACAAAAGAGTTGTTTGATGATGAGGTACTATTTCATTTATGGCTATGGCAGATTTTACATACCTAACCAAGTAATGGTAGAATAATGATTTTATTTCTGCAAGATTTGTTCGTTTAGAATTCCATTGTATATCTATTTATTGTAGCTTAAAGTTATAATGCTGGATTTACATTTATATTTTGTGTAGTTATACAGAGTTGAAAATCATTATATTTTAGTTGAGTAAGCAGATTCCTGTGTCATTTGATAAGGTATCAGTGACACATAAACCATACCTATCGGGTTTTACAATAAACTACAATAAATTATAATGATGATTAAATTAGTCCGGAATAAGTGATTTCTGCCTTTGTAATTACTCACTGATCTAAATAATCAGACAACAATATTCTATGAGTAAATAGCTTATAGTATACCTATGTGACACATTAAGGATAAATGTTAGCTTTTAAGTCTAAGTTTATGTTCAGACTATAGCATTAATTAGTTGACTTTTTTCTTTTTTTTTTTTTTTAATATGGGTTTGCTCTTGACTCTAGTCTAGGTCATAGATACCAGAGACAAAGTCGACGATGGAGCGAGCTTACCCAGAAGAAGCTCTTGCATACAAATACCTATCTAAGATGTTGGTGTTTTGTAATTGTTTATTTATGTATCTAAACTAGCTTTTGCCCGCGACCTCGTAAGCCCATTTTTTCCTGTTCCCGTAGAACTTTCCCGTTCCCGTATTGCCTATTGCGTTCCTCATGAATGTGGCCGTCATATACAAAAAGAATTTTCCGAACCCGATTGATAGTTCCGGAGATTAGCGCGTTCAAACAAACAAACTCTGCAGCTTTATTATATTAGTATATAGATTTAAAGAAATTGGTCTGTATATTGACTTGACAAGCCATTGCTTAACCCTGTAAAGGATGGCACATACTAAGTTGCCGGTAAACAGCAACTTATTAACTTTTTGAGCCTAGTTAGCTGTGATAGTTTTCCTTTAAATTCTTTATGTAAATGCTACTATCATGTTCTTTTTCACGCCTAAAAAAAAACCGTTTAGCTGGCAGTGGGGGGGGGGGAGGATACTTGATTCTACCAAAAATGTACACTTTAAATCTTAATATTTTGCAAATGGATCCTTGGATGGAAAAATGGTTTTCACACACTCAAATTTTTTTTAACAACCTGTCCAACGACACCTCACATAATGGGATGGACTTTAAAAAAATCATTGCAACATTACGTGAGGGTAACACAAAAAATTATTTTTTTTCTAGATTTTTGTTTACCACTTAGTCCGTGTCATTAATATACCAAATTCCAACCTTCTAGTGCTAAGCGTCTCTGAACCATGGACAGACAGACAGACATGGCGGAACTATAAGGGCTCCTTGTTGACTACAGAACCCTAAAAAGTATAACTATGCAAACTATAAAAAAAAAAAATACTTTTTGAATATTGGCAGACAAAAAATTTTGGTTAAACAGTTTTTTGAATACTAATCATAGAATAAATGTGGACAAGATAATGATTAAAAAGATATGTAAGACTTTACAGTTTAATATTTACTACTTATATGATGAAATGACCAAACAGCTTTTGATTTCAAACAAACAGGTTTAAATATACCTGAATATAATATGACAATTTATGTTTGAATTGCACATAGGTAGTCATATTATTATTGATACAAAATAAACCAATTTAGATTTATTTTTCTTTTTAGCAACTTAGCCTGTCGTCTATTCTGCCAGTATCACATTGTGAAACCAATTTAGTTAGTCAAAGGTTACACTATCTAGATACATTCATAGGGAAGTAGTAAAATAAATATTATAAATGTTTATCAAAAGGTTACACATGTAATTGATAACTATAATACATTCACTTAATTTACAATTAATATCAACACATTCACTTATTATGTATATTAATATAGTTCAGTTGCATTGACATATTATTATATCTCAAGGAGTATGCAAATGAACTTCTTATTAATCAAAGAAAATACTAAACTATTTCCCATCAATTTATTGTTGTAATGTCTAAAGAAATAGACAAAAGTTATGCCTTTGTTATTGCCTTGTGTTATTAGAACGAAACTATTGTATTGTAAATAAAGTATTTAGTAAATAAAGTATTTGTCAACAGACTGGCATGGGACAGTGAAACAAAAAAAACAATAATGTTTCACAAAAAAGTTTTTTTATGCGCCAAAAACACACAAATCACAAAATAATTTCTTATCAGAGTGCAAACATTAGCTTTGTGAAGGCAAGACAAATAGACACGGCTTACCTAACATTAGCATCGCAGCGAGGTACAATATCCTCGGAGCCATCATCAGAACCATGGCGCAGGCGGGTACAGCCCTCCGGACCCGACGCGACAATCCAATGTTATTTTTATACGCGGCCCCGACATCAAACGTCTAGTCTATTTAGGAAATTCCGACATAAGTACATGTCAGATAAACAACGCACATCCCAATACGGTCAATTCAAACACATCCACAACATACAACTACACAAGGAACGTTGCAATGTGCACGATGATCAATTTAAATTAATCCAATAATCTCAATTGCATTGATTTCAATTAGTATTTCCGAAAATAAAGAGCATCATACAAATCGCAGTACGAGGCTTCACTTTTTTTGACGTTTATAGTGACGCGACGGGATGAAGTGAGCCAATCGTTGTTTTTTATAAGGACACCATTTTTAGTAATAACTTTAGGTCAGTCACCGATAATACAATAAATATTATTGGAATATATCAAGGAAACCAACAGTGTAACCCACCCGATAGTGTAAACCGAGTTTCCAGAGATTTTGAAGACCTCAGCTAAGTGCATGGTTTTCCAATAAATTAGTTTAGGGATTTTTTTCAGATTTTGGTTCTAAACTGTATGGCATACAGTTTAGAACCAAAATCTGAAAAACGTCATATTACAGAATGGTAGAAAACTTTTAAATTGCATAAAAAAATCTGTACAGGAATCGTTCGAGTATTCGACTAACAAAATGATAGTGCGCAGCACTATCAATAACTGTGCTGGCAACTTTGATGATTGATGACAGTGACACAAATGACGATAGACAAATGTCACCTCAAGTCACCTGTCAGATTTAGTAAACAAAAATAATTAATCTGCAACATGCAGTAAATCAATGAATTTTTAATTTAATTTGCTGTTTAATTAAGTAAAATGTTATGGGACGTGGCAATTTAAAGAGAAAATGTCATTCTTCTATTTAACCCCAGTTAAAGGTGACTTGCCTGCACATTTAGTAGAAGTTATTCTTGTTAATAGGTTAGGGCATTTAAAAACGGTTTTTAGCGAAGAACCCCCCACATACAACGAATATGTTGTAGAAGGAAGTATATACGATAACGTTGGACATTTTATACTGTGTATAATATCGATTTTAATAAAAAACAGAGAGTTTTCCGAATTTATTTTGAAGACTGAATTGGAGCTATTCAAACGTCGGCTTACATCTCTAACTGCGTATGAAATGAGAGCGTTCGCAAAAAAACTACTCAGAAGTATTAAAAAGTATGACAACGTACCTACACTTATTGAATCGCTGCAAGTATTGTGTCAGCATTTGATGTTAAAGGATGTGGCTCAGCATATCTGTGCTACACATAGCAATAACTGCTCTGTGCACAATATCAGTTTGAATTTTAAGCAATGTCTCCATCTAGTAGCTAAAAGACAAGTCGAAATAACAAATGGTGTAGCCATCATCCCATGTGGAAGATGGAAACAATACTTAATATCCCTGTTTAGAGAAAACTTGGTGAATCGAATAAACAAAACTGATGTAGATCCTCTCAAGAGCGACTCAAGGATAATGGAGCTACTTTATAAGATAAAGAAAGAATTTACATTTTCCAAAGATATGACTAAAGTATTATTGAGTAGAGATGTAGACTCTGCATCTACATTTTTTCCGCCTTGTATGCTAAACCTGCATCAAAACTTGCGGAGAAGGCATAGACTGTCTCATACACAGAGGTTTCACTACAGCTTGTTTTTAAAAGATATTGGCATGTCTATAGAAGAAGCTGTAGGCTTTTGGAGGGCAGAGTACAGATTGCATCCAAATGGCAGTCATAGTTGTTGCCATAATTGGGAGAAAGATGAAAAGAAATACATGTACGGCATAAGACACATGTATGGCTTAGAAGGATGCAGGAAAAACTATGCTTCAGTGAACTGCCACAGAATTCAGAGCATAGACAACTCATGTTCTGAAGGAGGCTGCCCATTCAAGTCTTTTGACTATGACAAAATGGTTCCACTTTTGAAAAACTGTACAGAACCTGTTTTATCTCGAATTGGTGAATTGAAAAGTAAAGGATTGTACACAAGTGCTTGCATGCTATATATGCAAAATGGTGATACTAAGTCAGATAATTGTGATAGTTGTAGCTTTAATTTTACGCCTGTTAAATATTATATGATAGCCTCAAAAAGAAGGGATGTCAAATTATGATGAAATGTATTTAAAAAGAAATTTAAGTGTATAAAATTTTATCTTTGTAAAAAATCTTATATGTTTTAATATTTTGTCATTCCACTTGACATCCAATGAATTTAGCACTTTTAAAAATGGAATATTGCTTTTTTTTGCCAAACTTTTTTTTTTATTAAGCATTATGTAAACTTTGACCACTATGTCACCTGATAAAAAGCGAAAATGGTCCATGGTTGCCTATTTACATAATTTTTATGTATCAATAATTTTATGTTTGTCTGTCTGACTGTTGCTTATAGCATATTGCATAACATGTTAAAAGACTGATAAATGACCACACTGTGCTCAAATATAATCTGTCATTTAAAAATTGCTTTGCTTACCTCTCAAGAAATGGAAATTATTTTGTAAAAAATATTTCATAATACAAGCTACTTCAATAAAATAATGCTTTACAGACTATCTACGTGCTGTTTTATTTTTGCCTGCAGTTTCGTTGCAGTGGGTGGCTTGTCCTGTCACTGTGCTATTTCTCCGAAATAAAAAGAAGACTATGTTAGTCTCTGGGATAGAGTAACTTTCCATCCGATTTTTTTAAATCGTTTCAGTAGGTACTTCCGGCCCCTTAATAGTAATTCGATCCAGCCCGTCCCTAGCTGTCCTCCCCCCAGCGACGCCCTAAGCCGACTCCACAGAGGGTGCCCTTAGCGTGCAGTCGCTTAGTTTGTAAGTTTTTTATAAGCCCTGGCTGGAGGCTTTAATATTAAATTAAGACCACCACAGGCCAGACCGGTTAAGCAGTCGACAACCTTATAGGTTGAACAGCTAGACGCCACTCAAAAAAAAAAAAGGTACTTCCGGGAATAACTTTTTACGTACAGGTAGCACCAAACCTAATGGCGGCTCGGAACACTCCGCGAGTCGTTGGGCAGTAGGAAATCCATGTAACAGCCGGGGTGCGGGGTCGGGGAAAAGTTTAGTATAATCAGACAGTATCAGTTTTCACATTCAGTTAAAACAAATTTTGTACCCGCCTCGGAAAGGCAATGACGTTTCATAGAATAGGTTGATTTCTTGTATCCCCGTTCCGGCTGCTTCTTTAATTCTTTATTGAACACCATAACAGCTTATATTAATTCACAGTGATTAAAATAGTTCATGTACCTACAAAGGCAAGCTTAACTCAAAAATGAGAATCTTGAGTCTTCTGCCACAGCGAAGGCAACTTCTCGACCAACTTGTGGAGCCCTTCAGCTGTGGGTTTTTTTTTAAGGATGGGAAATCATCAAATGACTTTCCGCTCTGCGTGGAGCGGAAGGGCTTGTCAGACTGACTAAAACCCATCCGTGTTCCTTCTAAAGCCCTTTGCGTTCCAGGCCCGCGGTGACTCTTTCGAACAAATTCCGTAACCCTAGCAGTCAGCCGTGGGGTAGAGAGCGCTAGCTGAAATATTCATTTATTTTGCAGTTCTGACATCTTTTAATTGTAGGTTTATCCTTCGTATAGAACGGACTAACACTCTCCAACATATCGTCAGGGAGGACAATAGAATTACTATCTATTGTCCTCCCTGACGATATGTCTCTGGAAAATCTCTTTGGAAAACCAACTCACCCAAATATCGCGCACAGCTGGACCTGAGAGCTTCGCATATTGCTGCTCATACATATGCCAGAGAGGCATGCACGCATATGCGAAGGAAGGCATCTGTATGACCAGCAATATGCGGTTATCTTAGTCAGTACCTAGTCCTAAGTTGCGTCACAGTGTTAGAAGATTTCCGCCTTCAAGGGAAAAACACCGGAACATATTAACCGTTATCTTATTCCTAATACGGGCACTGTGCCATGGTCAACACATACCTACAGCCAACGTAAAATGATAACTGCTTAGCACTGTTTACCTTCGTTTTACGATTATTATATGGACACCCAAATCAGCTTATAACTACCTACTTACAGTGTAGTAATGATCAATAAAGTCCACATGATGACATGATAAGTTAAGTACGATTCTAAATAAATTTTTATAAGAAAATTTTCAGTGTAGATGCACCGTTACCGAATTCTTTGCGTATGAGATGCGTGGGAGAATTCACACGTAGGTACCAAAGGGTACCAAGACCACACTACGTGCGAAGTGTTCAAGCAGTAGTTTAAGGCGGCCAACATTATAAAATATCAATGCGGGACAATTGTGCATAGGGGTTGGTGGGCAGGCCACAATATTGAGTAGTTACCTACGTGTGATGAACAAAATAAGCAGGTTTAATAGTTAAGCGTTATAAGATAAGCAAAGGTAAAAAAAATAAAAAAAATATGTAAAATTATTTTGTAGGAAATAAAAGGCTTTTTTATTTTATTTATTTACTTACGTGTGAACAGCGGCGGCCTTTACTGCTGCGAGGCCCCGAACGGCAGTATTTTGCGAGGCCCCGGGCGACAGATCTTTGCAAGGCCCTTGTTCTTTTTTAAATTTATATGAAAGTGAGTTTCTGATTATGTTTGCGGCGTTTCTTAACACAAAGAATTAAGATAAAATCGAGAAATAAAAAAAATGCAAAACTGAAAACCGGTCTTGTGTCATCGAATTCCTCAAATTCGAGGGCACTTATAGTTATTATTATTAATATTATCTTTTATATAATTTACTGTGAAATAACTTCATTTTATTGCTAAAAGTGTAGAACTTTTAGCAATAAAATAAAAAATAAAAACATTTTAAATGTAAGGTTTTTTGAACTCGGGTAGCGCGAGACCCCTGTAAGAGCGAGGCCCCGGGTGGTTGGCCCGCTCGCCATCCCCTAAGGCCGCCACTGCGTGTGAATATTGTCGCTGCAGCTTGAATTTGCGACATATTGTGACTACAATATGTCTATGTGGTTGAGTTGACGCTAGTAGCTGCATTGTGGTTACGTTTTGGCTAATGTTTGCAGACAGACATATCGACTGCGGTGCGCAGTGCCGTTGTGTGTCGACACCGACGCAACGCTGTGTTTTTGTGAGTTGGCCAGCCGCTAGTGCGCAGTGACACTATCTAGTGTTTGGGATGTGGTCGGTTTCTCGATCACATGGATGAATTTGGCATACAAATTAGTTCCCTCCAGAGTGTTTGAGTGTGTGGAACTTGTAAATTTTACTGTGCAGCTATTGAATCTCGCCTAATACCCAGTGATTAGGAAGGTAAAGAGAAGGGTTGGCGGTTAAAGGACATTTAGGGTTGAAAGTGAAACTTAAGGTGAGCTCGCGAGTACTTACCTACCTACGCTATAAATTGACGCTACCGAGGTATCAATTTGTATCTCGTCAACAGCCTTTTTGACAATTCTCATTTTCTATCTTGGTCTGAAGGAACAAAGTTGTTTGTTTTTACCCGACTACGGCAAAGCCAAAAGGAAGGGTTATGATTTTAGCAGTCTATGTACACACATAGACTGCTAAAATCATAACCCTTCCTTGTGTGTGTATGTAAGTATGTTCCACCGTAGCGCCTAAATTACTGATTCGATTTTGATGAATGAGGTATTAATAGATTTGGAATAATGGCCCGGGTGACATAGGCTATATAAATTATCCATATGTATTATGGTGGACTTGTTTAGGCTTGTCGCGGCCATCGCTACGTAATCACCAGTATTAGTAATCACCACTTACCATTGCCACACCCACATTTCATTGAAATTATTTTCGGACATTATAAAAATGTGATCTAGGTAGACAAGTGTTCTGTCATGTTGGCCTAGTTTTTGCAGGAAGGAGATCGTGTGAGGCCATCATACACAAATAGTCCGCGTTATTGCTATTAATTTGCTTGCATATGACAATTAGCTATGTCTCTCGTTACAATTTCGGCATAATTGTTTAATTGATTCAGTGTGCCTACCTACAAGTTTTGAGTAGGTACATAGACTATAAGAGTAGCGGGTGACCGAAGCAACGATGGACGCAGAGGCGGATTATACTTAAAGCAAACTAGGCACATGCCCCGGGGGCGAGATTATAAGGAGCGCGCGCGGAAATTATAAGACGAAAAAAAAACGTGGTGGTACCTACCACGTTTTTTTTTCGTCAAATGCTTTCAAAGTTTGTTTTTTTGTATACAGCTTTCAAAGTACGCCCAATTACAACTTGATCACTCCTACATGGCCCGATCCCAAAAAACAATCATTTGCAAACAGTTTACGGCATTCACAATAGCTCTCTCTCTTGCTATGTCTGCCTCGTTGATCTTGTGGTCGCAAATCACAGCCACTTTACAACTTGTATTGGGTACCTACTATAAGCTGCTAGCGGATCCAGAAAATCTAATCTGCCCAAGTCAGGGTTAATTTTCTAGCTCGCTTAGCTTGCTCTGTCATTATTGTTTCTCAGATGTTTAGGCATAAGTATCTAAGTTGAAAAAACTTCTATAGAAGTATGAATGGTTAAGAAAAAATCGAATCTGTTCCGAGGCGGGCTACAAACATTTTCGAACGCACTTCGCTCTGGCTTTGCTCGCTATTATTATTGTCTTAAAGTTAGTCCTTTTTGTTAAAACACCGTCAAACAACCCCGCCCTGCACCTGCTCGTGACCACCTTAGGGGCATATGGACTGCTAGTCTAGGGCGCTTGCAACATATAATCCGCCTCTGGATGAACGGATTGTGTACCTCGGTGAGTATTGAGATAGCGACAAATAGGAGAATGGAAAAAGAAAAATTCCGACCACAAATAAATTGGTAGGTAGTAGTGGTAGAGTATGTCGATGATGATTCAGCGTGGCATCCATCCTTTCGGTGTAATTATCAGGATTGGAAAAGGATAGGGTACGATAGATTTCTAAAATGGTCCCGGCTGTCATTCGAAGATCTGTGACAGGCGCTACGGATAATTCGAAGCCTGAAAAGGACCGTCGAATGAAGCAGCGGCAAGCAGCTATTCCTAAACCATTTAAAAGAAACCCAAGAATATCCGTCCGGGGCTGCCTTTTAATTATGCTTTTTATTTCAATCTTTCTAGAGAGCATAGGTATTATATACATTGTACTACATATCGTTATAGTTTATTTATGTAATAATATATAAGTATTTCCAACTAAACTTTGCCCAGGGCTTTGTTGTAACTCAACTCGAGATCATTAGGTACCTACATCATCATCTGCTTAGCCTTTTCCCAATTATATTGGGGTCGGCTTTCAGTCAAACCGGATTCAGCTGAATACCAGTATTTTACGTGGAGCGGCTGCCTACCAGAACTGCTTCCGAGGCACGGAGGAAATCCGATATGTTAAGATGGTCACACATCCACAGACCAACCTTGGCAAGCGTTGCTTAACCTTGATTGACCCGTGCCGCTGATATTCTTTAGAGCTCCTTATATCATTACGTAGAATGAAAATAATAAGTGGATATGATGTAGAAAACATTGAGCCACAGCTCTATAGTAGTAGTTAAAGAGAAGAGATAAAAATGACATTGAAGAAGAAATGTTCAACTAAAAAAAGAAAAAAAAAATACTATGCTATCTAAAAACATGCGCCAAACAAACCCGAACCCATTACTGAAAACCGCGTCAAAATCGGACTATAGTATGCGCCAGATAAATGTGGAATAAAGTATATTGACCTTTCCCTAATAACTGTTCAAAGGTACCTGAACAATTAAATATGAATCGTTTTTCATTATTAGACAATGTTAAGGATCACGAGAGATGATGATTCGGGACAGCTTTGTGTCATTAATTCCGTTTTTCAAATTAAAAATGTCAATAATTGTAGGTGGGTCAATGACCGTTATTCCACGATTATCTGGCGCCTACTATAGTAGTTTTGGAGATAAATGGCAACATTGGTTTGCACTAACAAATAAACATCCTCTCACCTCAAACGCGTATACCGTCTCCGTACCGTCGTGGGTAACAACAATAAAATCAATGTGTTTTAAAACGTCAAAAAGAGTGCCTCGCGGCTGCACAGTTCAACATAAATGCCAGACAATTAATAACAAATATTCAGTTCAACATAAATGCCAGACTAACAAAATATTTTATTTATTTTAAACGCTGCACTTGGTGTCAGACCACTTAGAAAATCATAAATTGACCTTTTAATGGTAATGGATCAAGAGACAAGGGCCAGCCGTCAGCCCAAAGTAATATTTCAACAAAATTCTAAGAACTTGTGCCACATCTGGTAATCATAACTGAGGCTCGGGTAAACCCAACGCACCCCTAGTGCCTGACTAAAACGAGACGCACTACCATTCATCCAGCTGTATTATACCTAGGTGTGTTGTAGTCATTCACAGTAAAAAATAAAAATAATGATATTTCCATAAATCTAAATATTGGCAGGTCACCCAGTAACCCAGAATGCTTGTACTGTAAGACACGAATCATTAATAGGTACCATAGAGCCAAGGCCGAGACGCCCTGCGCCCCTGTGTGACGTTGCACCCGACACTACGGTGCAATCAAACCAATCAATTATTTACTAGGGGAAAACTATGAGTACTCGAATCGAAAAGAATTCTTGAAGTCGATTATGGTCGATTGGTGTATGCTTCGCGACCTTTAGTTGGTTTTCAAAAACCGTTTTATTAAACCCACCAATCTTGCCAAGGAGAGTCGTGTTACCAATTAACTGGTTTGTGGAGTTCAGATAGGCAGTACTTCCTTGAAAAGTATGTACTTACCTACTAACTGGTATTCGACTTTTATACCAGGTTTTTTCGAAAAGCTTCAAACAAACGATCCTTGGTCTGCTGGATAGCATTGGTCCTGCCAGGGTTGCGGAATTTGTTCAAAAGAGTCACCGCGGCCCTGGAACACAAAGAGCTTGTGTGTTTTAGTCAGTAAAGCCCCCCGCCCGGAGCGGAAGGAATCATTTGATGATTTCCCATCTATTAATTAAAGGATAGCTTTGGTCGAAAGATTGAATTCCAACATTCCAGTTACAAGATTGAATTTTTAATATCTTTAGGTACATTTGTCTTCAGGAAATTTGTGTGTCTACATAATGACACAAGTTTACACACATGATTTATTTACGCCAAGGGCCCATAAATAAATCGCTATCATTTAAAAATCTATGAAAGTGTAAATGTTATTGGAGTTCCATACATTTGTCAAATTTTGTTTTAAATGGCATCTTAAGTGGGTGCGCCAGATAAGTGGGAGCCCTCAAAACGAGCGTACTTTATTAATAAAGACCGTTAAGTGGTTATCATAAGTGCTTGAACCTCTGTTAATCCTGACTTGTCATGTTCGTGAACGGGCGCCGTTGGTGGAGACTGGTCATCCCTTAGTTGCCACTGCCTCAACTTAATATTTGATACTATAAATTGTTTTTTCTTTCTTTACATTGTTCTCATATATAGAAGCAACATTATGTAACCAGGATTTTTGTAAACATAAAATGATTTAAAAGAGTGTCCGTGGAGTTTCTTGCACGTTCTTCTCCATAGAGATCTACGCTTTCGAACGTGCAAATAGCTTCATGTTTTTGACGGACTGACTTTGACAATTCAAAAGTACCTGATAATGGTTTATTTGAAATAAATGCTTTGACTTTGACTTGACAGGCTGGCTTGTTAATTTTAACTAATTTCGACTAACATTCTTCGGCCTTCGGGTACCTATGTATATAGGTCGACTGCAACAAGTTTTAATTCCTTCCATTGAATTTAGTCCTGTCAACCATTAGGTTATCACTGACTCCCTTTTCCTTCATATTATGCTTCCTTATATAATCCATCCATCTTTTCTTTGGCCTGATCTCCTTCTCCGCTCAATTAAATTTTCAATTTAATCTAATTCATCGTAGCTTACGTCTCGGATGTCGTTCTTCGCTCTAGTTACCTTCTCGATCATTACTTATACACTGGAAGAGCCTAAATATGTTTCAAAATGATTTTGCGTCATTTGATATCATTAGACTTGACATTGCTCTTCACTTAC
The DNA here is from genome assembly GCA_002192655.3 of Mamestra configurata. Classification (NCBI taxonomy): domain Eukaryota; kingdom Metazoa; phylum Arthropoda; class Insecta; order Lepidoptera; family Noctuidae; genus Mamestra; species Mamestra configurata. Next base: position 111,566 of record NDFZ01004762.1, on the reverse strand, counting down.
CCAAGCAAGCGCGACTGCTGAAGGTGGGGTATTGGGTTTAATTTCCAGGTCGGGCAATAAGTGTCATTGGGTGTTTCTCAGTTACAGCCCGGAAGTTTGGAAGTTGGTGGGGTGACACCCCGGTGCCTTTGAAACGTACGTTAAGCCGTAGCTCCTGCGCCAGACCTCTCTCCGGTCGTGTTGGTTTGCAGTCCCATCGGACTACGAGAGTGATGGAACGCTATATTGTGTCACGCGTCGTTGATCTCCGTTGAGATTGGCCGCCATGGCCGAAATCGGTCAGGACGACTTTTATTATTATACTTAATAGTTTCTTTATTTAAATTAGCTGATGTTTAATAGTAATATCAATTTAGCGAAATTCCTAAATTAATTGGGCTTGTAAAGCAATTTATAGGCCGGCGTGGATTGTGCCAAAACTGGCTCTTTAATGGTGATGATGATTAATAAACGAAATAATAATAATGATTGACTTAGCGCATCGTGCATACTTCACGGTTTCTGTCGAAAACATATACTTAGGTAAACAATGATTTTATTGGAACTATTAATGCGTTATGCATCGAACCTATTTTTTGGAACGATTTATGCAATATGATTAACTATTTTACACAACTGCCCAAAAAATAGTGTTATGTTTTCAGGGTTCATGTATAATTGTATAGTATGTTTGTTTGTGAGTTTCTTAATTCCACCATAACTTCTAAAAGCCTCGACAAATAATTCTATGTCAGGTGATGCGATTTCAATGTAGATATGTGGTTCGTTCCTCAGTTTTAAATTGTGCACAATGGCGGCATTCAAACTGATTTTATTATTTTTAAATTTATTTTCAGACATGGAAGGCATGGATTTACATTTACCTTCACTGCAAGGTTTGCCATCGAATCTGTAGCACAGGTAAGGTAACGTAAAGTACCTAAGCGCTTATTGACTATTTTTATAAGCTTTTCCTGAATTGCACGGGTGCGGCCGTAATCTCAGGTGCGGGGTTAGATTACAACTTTGCTTGATACCTGGCTTATAACTACATACCTACGTACATACCTAAGTTTGCCATATCTACCGATTATCCGAAACTCCACTGAAACAAAACTGCTGAAATTAAATAAAAGTTTAAGGAATGTTTCGTTTATAGCGCGAGACACGTATAGTAGGCGCCAGATAAATGTGGAATAAAGTATATTGACCTTTCCCTAATAACTGTTCATAGGTACCTGAACAATTAAATATGAATCGTTTTTCATTATTAGACAATGTTAAGGATCACGAGAGATGATGATTCGGGACAGCTTTGTGTCATTAATTCCGTTTTTCAAATTAAAAATGTCAATAATTGTAGGTGGGTCAATGACCGTTATTCCACGATTATCTGGCGCCTACTATAGTTTTATCTTATGATTTGATTGTGTTTTTAACAACCCTTAATTGTTGCATTCTCTATTTAATGGTTCCGAACCTCTTTATGGAAAAACGGAACCCTTATTTAGGATCAAACGGTTGTCTGTCTGTCCGTCTTCAGTTGAAATTTGGTGGAGACACATATAATATTTTAAATTGTATTTATTTGTTGTACACAGTGTAGTTCTTTTTAACCCAAAGGTTGACTGGTAGAGACTGTCTCGTTGCATTAATTTCGCCCATGTACCATGTACTATTGTATATATAGTTTAAATAAATAAATATTTTTTTGTGACCCCAAAAAGTTCAAGAAATGAAAATAAATAAATTTTGAAAATGGGGTCACATTTTAGGGGGCAAATCAGAAAACTACCGTGTGACATCATATTTTTTTTCTGTTTTTTTCTGTTCGGAACCCTTTGCATGCGAGTGCGACTCGCACTTGGCCGGGTTTTTTTTATCAGAACCTAATCATGTTGTTATTCTTCGTAACAAAAAAAACGTGACCGCCTTCACCTTCAAATAACTTCAGTTACTTTTAGTATTGTCAAGAGCGAAAGCGAATGCTTCGGTCGTGAAAGAACAGCGAACAAGCAGTCACTGGCATTCACCTCCCGACCTCAAACGAATGCGCAGCTCAAAAATCATAAAGTCACTTAGATCCGCAAAATATTCGCACTTTAATTAGGCGCGCCACTAATTTCTTACGTCGCGTTTATGGCGCCGATGCAAACTAAACTAATCGCGAAGTAGCAAGGTGCGTCCGTGAATCAGCCCGTCGACGGCGACGCACCAGTAGTAGGCGCGCTGAAACATCTGTCCATATCACACGGGCCTCGTTCACTGATAACACACTTTAGTCGCTTGAGGTTGCTCGCAAACGCGGCTGCCGACAGCTCCGCCATGGCCGACCAACAAAAAACCCGCGATGTTTTCCCCGTCAAATTCAACGGTGACCATTATGACTTGAACAAATTCATGCGTGACCACCCCGGTGGTGTGAACACGCTCAAAAATTATAAGGGCAAGTCTATACTGCATGCGATGCAGAAGTTTGGACACAGTAGCAGTGCGTATCATATGATGAACGACTTGAAAGTGGACGGTGATGATTTGAAGGATGTGAATCTGACCGGAGAAGTGAGTGCGAACGGGAGGATCATCACCAGTGAGGAGCAGACTAGGAATGTGGAGGAGATCAAGCTTTTGGAGGAACTTGAGGTTTGTTTTGATTTTTTTTGTTGTTAATAGTAACCTAAGTGTATGAAAGTGGAAGTCAAAAAAAAAAAAAAAAAAAATTAGCTGCCGCCCGCGGCTCCACCCGCGTTAATGTCGAAAATTATCCCAAGCAAACATACTCCCGGGATAAAAAGTATCCTGTAATTTCACCAAGATCCGTTCAGCCGTTCTGACATACGGAGTAACAAGCATACATTCTTACAAACTTTCGCATTTATATTATTATACCTTTGAATAGTCCAGGTCTGTTGTTTGTAGATCTTTGGCTGTCGTTACGGATAGTCAGAAGCCAGATAATCTGACACCAGTCTTGCCAAGGAGTATCGTGTTACCCAGTTAATGGGTTGTGGAGGTCTGGTAGGCAGCCGCTCCACGTAAAATACTGGTATTCAGCTGAATCCGGTTTGACTGGAAGTCGACCCCAATATAGTTGGGAAAACGGCTAGGCAGATGATGAATAGTCCAGGTCGGTAATTCAAAAAGATGACCATTCAGAAAGCAAGTCACTGAAGTTAGTTAATCTTAATAAGTTAGGGAAAATTTATTAAGATTAATGCACGTGGTTTAGTGTTTAGGCACCGATATGTTAAAATAGTAATGTACCTACTAACTAAACTAATAACTTACCATCGAGCTGTCCATTAGTCGTGAATAATGGACGGACAATAAAGAAAGAAAGTAACGTGTCTAGAGCATGAGATGGTGGCAGGAATGGTGTCAAGGTGCCCATAGCTATACTGTAAATAATTTCACAGAGGAATTATGAAGCGGAAATATTAGTTTATTTTGGCAGAAGTGTTTTATAACGATGAACAGTCAACAAAGCTATTTGGTATACAGGCAATTATTTTTTTTCCCACTGCACTGCCAATATTTATTTCTAATGAGTGCATTATAACTTTTTAAGCTTATGATGACATACTTACGAGTGTGGTGTACAGTAATTGTCTACTCAGCACAGTCAAAACATTGTTTTTTTTAAAGTAGTTGCAAGTTAGCTGCCTGCATACCAAATAGCTTTGTTGACTGTACATCAAAATAATATTATAAGTTCTGTATGGTGTCAGACGTAAAAGAATAGCACCATCCCATCACTTCCCATGGGTTTCGTAAGAGGCGTCTAAGGGACTCACCAGAGAATGGGGAGCAGCATTCTCTGTACATTGCATCAGCTGCACTGCAATCGCCAACCCGGCTGCCAAGCGTGGCGATTATGGCAAACCCCATCCTCTTAATGAGGCCTGTATCCAGCAGTGGACGTCTTTCGGCTGATGATGATGATGATGATGATGATGATGATGATGATGATGATGATGATGATGATGATGATGATGATGATGATGATGATGATGATGATGATGGTGATGATGTATGTTTTTTTTTTACTTTACAAAAGACCGCCACAGAGCGGCTTCGCATTTTTACATACATACATCATCCAAATAAAAACTTTATTTTTTTTACTGTATTCTTACCACTATACCATCAGGTGAGATAGTGGTCAAACGCGTGCCTATCAATCGTAAAAATAATTATAATATTAAGTATGGATAAGGAAGTATGAATTGAATAGTCACCATACACGGATCAAATGTATGTTTTTACAAAGTTTATCCAAAAAAGAATGTGCCTATACGACTATCAGATGCCTTATCGCGTCTAGCTTCGTTCAACTATGTTCCTTATCGGGCTATACGTTATCGATCTACCACAAAATGTACCCTAATTTATGAGCCAGATAGCGAAGTGATAGAAAAACCGTGAAATATAGGTACAGTTTTTTATAAGTTTATAACGGATCCGGGTATCAAAAGATTCTTGAAGAAGCCGAAAGTTCAGTTCCTTCAATCACTTGAAGACTCCTTGACAAAAAAATGAAGGAGAAAAAGTATTGCGTTTGTGATCTGATAAACAACCTTTTTTAACTTTGAAAGTATTTTTAACTTGGAGATTAGGAAAAAACACGCCGCGATATTTTTATTTCTTTCGATGCAATAACAGATAAAAAAATAATTATAAAATAGTTTTGCCAAGACACAATTCTAATTACTTAGTATCTGTGATTCAAATTAAGGTTCACCATACTTATCTACAGTTAATTTCGCAAACAACGCATTTATTTGTAGTCATATTCGCACTCATACGGAGAGGTGCACGTCTCGTGAGTTGACAAAAGTCGTGTCTTGCCTTGCGTTACCGGAAAATTGCAGACTCCGTAACATTACAATAACTCTGTAGTACTTACATTATAATTTCTCGATATATTTTGAAAAAATCGTTTTGTATACAATAAATCCCATCCAAATTCAACAGTTTCCAATATATCCGTGTCTTATTAAAGAAAAAATTGTTTACAATTTCACGCGATATTTTACGATTTTACGGCGTTTGCAATTTTTCGGTGACATATTCATACAACTCCGCCATAAGCTATTTAGGATCGGAAAGAACCTTTCCACTATAAGAAAATAAATTACAGTTATATTACCCACTAGATAAATCTTAAGGCAACTTAACTCATGGCCAGCGCAATAAAATCATAACACGAAGATAAGCTTCGAATCAAGCTCGTTTTTCCTATTTGCGTCAATTAACGAACCTATGTTAAAATAATAGTAAAAGTGTTCCTACGTGTTAATCATCATCTGCCTAGCCTTTTCCCAACTATATTTGGGTCGGCTTCCAGTCAATCTGGATTCAGCTGAATACCAGTGTTTTATTTTATATGAAGCGGCTGCCTACAGACCTCCACAACCCATTTACTGGGTAACACGGTACTTCTTGACAAGAATGGCGTCAGATTTTCTGGCTTCTGACAATCTGTAACGACTGCGAAAATAATGAAAGATCTACAAATGACAGCCGCAACCAAAGACTTGCTAATTATACTAGCTAATATCATAAGTGCGAAAGTGAGTTTGTTTGTTACCATTTCACGTCTTAACGGCTGAACGGATTTAGATGAAAATTGGCACGCGGGTAGACCATGTCCCGGGAGTAAGTGCCCCTGGGATAATTTTGTTTGTTACGCTTTCAAGCCGAATCGAGTTTTTAATGGGCATGCGTGACCACTATCTCACCTGATGGTAAGCGATGATGTGGTCGAAGATGGAGCACGCTTGCCTAGAAGTAACCTATTCACTGTCAACTTAAAGACTCCCAGGTTGTAGCTATCAGGGAATACAGACTTGACAGGATGATAAATTTTGATGCAGACATATAGGCTTGAAAGCCGCGGACAAAAACCAGTGATGATAAATTATTCTGACGTGGACGAGTGACACAGATAATGGTCATATGAATTGTATCGTAAATGGGTAATCTGTCAGATCTAGATATGAGAGAGCAATACAATGTTTCAATTGTTCCTAATTACTGGAATTGTAGATCAAGGCTGTGTTTTAGACAGCGCGTGCCACGTTAGTTTAGTATGTAATACTTATCATAATCTACGATACGCCCGCCCGGTAGGCTAACGAGAGATGTGTGAGTTCGATTCCTACCTGTAGCACTATTGAAATATGTATAGTACAGAGAGTATTAGTACAAAGCAAACATCACTGGTATACGCGATCGTCGTGTTAATTTGTTCGGCAAAACCGTTTACGCGCCCTCTGTCGGCGCGACGTCGCGATCGTGTTTCCCGTACAAATGAATGCGACTATAGCTTATTTGCGCGATATTGCTTTGTGGACGACTACGCCCCTCACTAATCCGCCATTCGGTAATCCGCCACTCGGTAATCCAACATGCACTTTAATCCGCCTTTTTATGAGTCGCCGAGTTTTGAATAGTCTAGATCAAATCAAGCTATATAGTTGTGCACTGGGCTCAAGAAAATGCAATGTCATGCAACATGGCGACAATTGTTCATGAAATGGGGGACCAAGTTATCAAGAAAATTTTAAAACACGAACCCCAACATAATAGTAAATATTTAGATACGTTTAAAATGTTACTTATTTAATTCACGAGGGGTTTTATTTATACTACAATCTGTCTTTTTCAGTAATTCGCCATTGGATGAAAGTTTGTGGTGGCGGATTAGCGAGAGAGCAGATTCCTACTGTCTTGGGCTACAAAAAAGAAAGAAAAAAACAAAAAAAACACAAACAAACAAATTTCTAAAAAAGCTCTTCTTTTCTTTTTCGTTACCTATTCTTTAAACGCCACGCATATTTGCAAAATTTCTAATAGACCGAAGAATTTTGTAGTTGTACGAGCTTATATTATCAGGGTTTTGGCCAACAACTAAGTCTTTTTAACTGACTTCAAATAAGGAGGAGGTTCTTCATTCGGTACCTAGTGGTTTTTTTGCTGTTTTTGATATCTCATAACTCCGTAAATTATTAACTGATTTGAAAAAATATTTTTTATGTGGAAGAATACTTTCCGATTGGTCTCAAAATTTCATTAAAATCGGTTCAGTAGTTTGGTTTTAAATCAAAACAGCTGGAAAAACTATGTCATCCAAGACTTTCTAGTGGTGTTGTTAAGTGTGGGGCAAAAAGTGTAAAATAAAAAAAACTTTTTTACAAAAATAACTTTAATTTCGGAAGTCGGTGTTAAAATACGAAGAAACAACCAAAAACCGACTTCCGAAATTAAAGTTATTTTATACTTAGTAGTTTTTTTTTATTTCGAAGTCGGTTGTATATTTTTGTTAAAAAGTTTTTTTTTCCATTTAGAAGGATTGGAAACTTGAATGCTGATAGGTTAATGTAAGAGTCAATAATTAACATTCTTAGCATAACGTCGAATTAATGACATTTTAGTATGGTTTTTCAAAACGACTGTTTCAATTATTATTACTCAATTTAATTTTAAAGACACTTGATTACGTTGTGACACTAAGCAGGTTTAAAGTTCACATAGCTACCTTCCTGATTGCAAGAACACACGATGACTCACTTGTCGTGTTCGATTAGATAAAAAGCGTATTTTGTAATCCATACCATACTTAATTAATAATATTATAAATACGAGAGTACCTGTCTGTCTATTGATCATTTGTTCTGTGTCTGGGTGTAATTTGTCTATAATATGTATGTATTTAGAAATATATAAGTATGTTTATCAGTTGTCTGGTTGCCATAGCACAGGCTCTGCCTAGTTTGGGATCGGATGACCGTGTGTGAGTTGTCCCAAGATATTATTATTATTATTTATTTGTAACCTCTTCACGTTTTAACGGCTGAAAGGTTTTGCATGAAACTTGGCACATGTCCTGGAATAGGAAATAGGAGACTTTTCATTTCAGGAATATGTTACCTTGGCAAAAATTGTAATTATTTTCCATTTTGCGAATGGATTGCGAAAGTGAGTTATTTGATTGTTTGTCAGACTTTCGTCAGCCGAACCGATTTTGATGAATTGGTACTGGCATAGATGGAACCCTGGAGAAGTGGAGACAGTATCCAATAGGCTACTTTAACGTGAGCGAAATCGTGGGTAGTCGTCTATTTCGAACTAGTTTCTGCCCACGAATTCGTCATCTGTCAAGTTATCAAGTGTCAACTTAAAACATTTTTATCGATATCGGAACGAAATTGACGTCTTATCGATCGCAACGTTTTCAGATTTGTAATTGATTCGCTGAAGTTTTGACTCAGGGACTGACGTTTTTTACCTTTCTTGCTGTTTTCCCTAAGTCCACCGAATGCTAGGCGATGAGCTGTTTGAAAGACATCTATGATCTAGACTAGAGTCAAGAGCAATCCCATCTCAAATAAAAAAAACACGTCCCCTATAGGAATACCTAACCCTAAGGTCCTGCCAAAGCACCAAATAGTCCTGTTTCCTGAATTCAGTAGATTTCAAAGATCATCGGAGTCACCGCGTCCCTGAAAAGCATAAATATAATATATTTCTATGCGCAAAAGGCATTAGGAGGAACACGGATGGGTTGTAGTCAGTAAGAGTCTGACACACCCTTCCGCATTATACCTATCCCATTTTTTTTTAAATAAAAGCGTGTTACATTTTGACGGCAAGGGAAATAAAGAAGATGTTACGCGCTTTTATTAAAAAAAATGGGATTTAATGTAAGTACCTATAAAATGGTATATTTCACGGGTATATTTCTTATTTTGTGGTATATATCTTATGTTTTGGTATATCCTTTTTAGCTATTTTTATTAACAAGTAATAAAAGCTTTTTTTTTTTTACTTTGCACCCGCCCTCAGCGGGGTCCAGCCTCCCCAAACGACAATCCTGAATCCGCCCCTACTGCCCTTAACCTAATTTATTTGGAGTTGGCGCAGCATGTCTTCGTCTTTGACGTAGCGGGGGGAGTTTAACACCTCACTCCCCCCGCCGACGCGAGGTGGCCCGCAGAGGCGGGGATTGCGGAAGTCGCATACGTTCCCGCGATCCCCGGCGTAGGTGGGAGATGGAACACCGGGGTAGTTTTAGTCAGTAAGAGTCTGACAGACCCCTCCACCCGCCCCAGGGTGGAGGATTTCCATGAGGATTTCCCCCGACATCAAAAAAAAAAAAAAAACATGTCTTCGTCTTCTTCCATATCTAGTTTACTACATTCATATACAAAATTTTTCACACACCATGTTCATCCTTCTCTATCTGTGAGAAAACTCAGAGTAAAACTTTTTTTACTAAGTACTCGAGTTTGCGTTTACGGCTCGAGTTTGACCATTATTCTCACTTGATGGAAAGTGGTGATGCCGTCGACGATGGAGTATGTTAGCCTAGAATAATTAACCTATTCATTCACTCACTCTTGACTAAAAGACCTCCAGGTGGTAGCTTTAGCTTTTAAATAAACTTTTAGGTACCGATTTATTGGTAGACATTTTTATTTTAAGATAATGAAGTTTAGTAAAGTTTCAATCAGTGCTACTGAACAGAGAATGATTAGATAGATATAGATAGTTTAACAAATGTTCGACGTGATTCTTTAAATTGGCATAACTTTTTTATTTATGAACCGATTCACATGAAACAAACACTAAATGTTAAGTGCTTACCACAATGTATTAGTAAAAACCACTTCTAAATCGGATAAGCCGTTTCTGAGATTAGCGTGCACAAACGTACAGACAAACAGATAAACAGACAAAAATTCTAACAATCATTGTTTTGGGTGCTATTTGCGTTGATAAAGGTCCCAATAATATTTTTTCTCATATATCTTCCAAGTACAGACAGCGATCCGTTACATTTTTATTATATGTATAGATTTATAACTGTGTATTAAATGATGATAGATAAATAATTAAAAAAATCCTTCGCATTTATTTATCGCTTCCAGTTATAAGGTACTTAAATCGATTTTCGCATCATATGGGCCATGCCGTGGCAACAACATGCCAATTATAGAGCATATCCCTTTTTTCCCTGTTCCCGTAGGAATTTCCTGATCCCGTATAGCCTAAAGCATTCCTCATGAATGTGGCTATCATTTACAAAAAAAAAAAACAAATCCGACTGGTAGTTCCAGAAATTAGCGCATTCAAACCAACAAAGAAACTCTTCAGCTTTATTATAATAGAACTAGTGGCCCAACCCGGCTTCGTCCGGATGTGATATATATTTTCATAACAAAAGAACCTTCTCCTGATGAAAACAAACACAACAAAAAAAGAATTAGCGAAATTGGTCCAGCCGTTCACGCGTGGTGCCGTGACCAAGGGAAATAGCAATTCATTTTTATATATTTAGATAAATTTGACGTGTCGAAATACTAATGTGAAGGAATAAGGAAGTGTAGGAATAAACTCTTTGGCAGTCTTCTTCGTAATATTATAGTACCAGTGCGTTATCACCGCGTTATCTAAACATTCGGCAGGTGGTGGTATCGGCAACTTGCGTGACTGATACCCGTGTTTCGATATCGAGCGATTTTTTATTGTTATTGATGATTAAGGCCGCCTCGGAATACGATCACAACAACATACCATCAACGAGACTTCGCTAATCACATGATGTATTAAATTATATTGTTTGTTACATCACTTGGACCACAATCAGTAATTTATAATTTAGCGCCAATCGAATTTAAATCACCCGCAGTCTTCCAGTCGTTGTAACATAACAATTAGATGACAGGCATGGAAAACATGATTTTTATAAGTACGTTTTGGGTTAGTGATTATTTAGTGATTTGTGGTGTACGTAATTGAGCCCACTTTTCAAGTTTCACAATATTAACTCTCACGATATTTATGGTTCTGTACCCGAAGAGTAATTAAGGAAGGCTTGTGTTTACGCATACCAGAAAAGTACCTATTTTACTACTAAAAAAATTCGAAATACCTGCCAGAATGGATAAATGCTCACCAAATTGTGTTTCATAAAGTATTGTAGAAATGAACCTATTTTTCTTTTTATTCTAAGGCTTGTGTTTAAACGCCTGCCAGAAAAGTACCTTATTACTACGAAACAATTCGAAATACCTGCCAGAATGGATAAATTCTCACCAAAAGGCGAAGTCGGAGTCTCTATGGTTTAAAAAATGTCGAGTCGGGGTACCCCAAGTCCCGAGCTCACTTAGCTCTTGCATCCAAGTTCTCCTAGTAACAGAAGTAACATTGTATTTTAGGGAAACACGATTTGGTGAGCATTTATCCATTTTCGTTAAGGCAAAAAGAATACACTTCTGGACACATCTATTGGCCCACCTTGTATTTTCAGTTTCGTTTAGTCCTAGCTAAAATTTTATATTAGGTCGAGCAAAAAGTTTTTATGCAGTTTTGAACCTGGCACATTCACAATTTCATTCAATAGTCTTTTTTTGAATTTCGAACACAGAATTTAAAGAAACAAAAGACAATTTGGAGCCTGTTTGTTGATATCAAACAATCGAATACTAAGAAAACTTGGTTTTATTGGTTTACTTGGATTTAATTCTTGAAAAAGTGATTGATATCTTTGGTTTTGCAACAAACATTACTTATTCTTAACATTAAGGTGAGGTTCTATCAATAATCTATGGATACTTCACCTGAAGTCGCCGCCCAAGCTGTGGCACTTATTCAGGCCGGACACAGCCAAAGAAACGTGAGTGCTCAACTTAATTTAAGTCGATCTGCGGTCCGAAATGTTTATCGGAGGTACCTAGAGACTGGCGGCTTTGTTCGTCGCCAAGGAAGGCCACGATCTCGGGTCACAACTGAAAGGCAGGATCGATTCATCGTGACGACCAGCTTGAGAAATCGTCACCTTACCTCCATTGAGATACAAAACCAACTTCGCGACTTCCACGGAGTATCTGTGAGCGCTCGAACTGTTCGGAGAAGGTTAAAAGAACGCGATATGGTACCACACAAGCCAGCTAATGGGCCCAAACTAACGCGAGCCCACCGAACAGCGCGCCTTCATTTCGCACGCAGTCATTTAAATTGGACACAGCAAGATTGGAGCCGTGTACTCTTTTCTGATGAGTCTAAAATTGTGTTACATGGCAATGATGGAAGGAAGAAGGTCTACCGACGTAAGGGAGAGCGTTTCGCACAATGCTGCTTTGAAGAGAGGGTTGCTTATGGCGGTGGCTCATGGACTGTCTGGGGCGGTATATCCGCGAGCGGCAAAACTCAACTTGAGGTTGTTACAGGACCACGGCTGCCAACATTAAATGCTGAAAGGTACATTCGTGAGTGCTTAGAACCTCACGTGATACCATACGCGGACTATGTGGGCCCAAATTTCCTTTTTATGCATGATAATGCAAGAGCCCATGCGGCCGGCATCGTCAGGGAATATCTTCGGGATGTGAACATCACAGTTATGGACTGGCCAGCCAGAAGCCCAGACATGAACCCCATTGAGCACATGTGGGACGAGCTAAAAAGACGTGTTAGGGCTCGTCAGCCAGTTGCCCAGACGATGCAGGAGTTGAAAACTGCCATAGAAGAGGAATGGGAGATGATCCCTCAAAATTGCATAGAGCGGTTGATAAACTCTATGCCTAATCGTATGAGAGCTGTGGTAGATGCCCATGGAGGCAACACGCGTTATTAAATTAAACCTTTATTTGATAAAACATGTTTTTTATTCAAAAATCAATTGCCTTTAACAAGGCGCATATCCGACTTGTTAGGCGTAGCTCCATGTCGTATGGTATTCTGAATTCAAATTTAAAACAATACGATCGAAAAAGATGGTAAAATGTATCAGGTTTAAAACTGCATCAACAGTTTTTGTTCAATCTAGCAATCATATTTCGGTAGGGGCCATCGAAACCTAAACTCTAAGGTGGGCCAATAGATGTGTCCAGAAGTTTATAAATACAACACGTACAATTATTCTGATGAGTGTATTATTATTTTGGAACTTAAAACGTTGTCCTTTAGGCACCTCGGTATAGAGTGGGTTTATTTCATTTGAAGTTAACATATTTTATTTGCTACGCATTTAAATTGTAGGCATCAAGGAAGCCCTATTACTAAGCCTCCGCTGCCCGTCCGTCTGTCTTTTAGCGGGCTATATCTCATGAAGTATGTAATAGGTAGACAGTTTAAATTTTCACGGAGTGTTTATTGTTATAGCCTTTGCGTATTGACGGTACAGACGCCAGCAGTCCAGCACAACAAGCTGCCCGAAACTGGCAAATTTTCCCAATCAACGTTAAACTTAATGCTATAGCAATAAAGTTGAAAATCTATTAAAGAAATTTGACAGATTGTTGTAAGCTTCATGAATGTGCTGGCTGTACTTCTAACTATACCGTTTGGGTCCAGTAGTTGGCCAAGTTTGTTGCAATATCGGAGGCATTGTACAGATCGTCAAGGGTGCAAGGTGGACGGGCATTTGGGCTACTCTAGCAAGTGGGACATAATCTGATCCCACACAGTGGATCCCACTGTGTCGATCAACCGTAGATCCCTGGGTCTTGGATGTACCTACCTATCGATGATTTTATGATATCAAATTAAAAGATCCCCTTTCATTTTAATTTTACATACAAGAAACTTCTTCGATTTATAGTACGGAACCAGTGTGCGATTCCGACTCGAACTTGGCCGGCTTTTTTCAGTACCTTAACATTTTGTAACACTTATCATGAGCAAGTATTTCACTCTATGTCTGAGAGACACTTGACTATGCACAAGTGCGTAACATAAGAGGCTTATATACCTGTTTCATTATAATATTTATGTGAATTATTTAAAAAGATGCAATTTATCAAGCTCACAGTCACAACAGAGACATATTTATTTGACTGTGCGCTGGCCTTGGCACAAATCTGTTTTTAATTTATTAATGGAGTGGACAGGGCTAGTTGCGGCCGAGGCGCCAGCGAATAAATGGGAAGTTGGTTTCATTCAAAAATGAATACTGTAAGTACTAACCTGCGTCTCTCACATATATATGTCACCGGAAAATTACAAACGCCGTAAGATTGTAAAATATCGCGTGAAATTGTAAACTATTTTTTCTTAATAAGACAGGGATATATTGGAAACTATTGAATTTGGATGGGATTTATTGTGTACGAAACGATTTTTTTCATAATATATCGGGAAATTATAATCTAATAAACATTATTACAATCTTACGGAGTCTGCAATTTTCCGGTGACATAGGTTTCATTTTTAGAAAACGTTTACTTAAAAAAAACCAAGCAAAGCTCGGTCCTCCAAGTACTATATTATTATTTGTACTTACATATTATGTGTTTCTAAGTTACTAAAATATTCTGCGTAAAGGAAAACAGGCTTTCGTACTTATTCATTGTTTTAAAACAGGATTTAACGGTAATCTGCGGTCATATTTTAAAAACTATTTCTGCCCATTTAAATGATCAACTTCCCACAAGGAAGTCAATTCCCAAAACCAAACAACAGTTGCGGAACAAAGTTATCATACACCGATCAAAATTAGTGGGAGGTAGGTACATTTGGTTTGGGAATTGACGAAGACTTCCTTGAGGAAAGTTTGTTCATCGACGTGGGTTAAAATATAACCAATATAAAGGCCTATTATGTTTACTCTGTTAGATCCATCACTCAGATCCAAGAAAGCTGTAGGCAAACCAGCACGCTTCGTTAACATATAAACAAACCGCGTTCCGTTTTCCAGCCTCCCCGCCGAGGCTCGTCGCGACGTCCCTGTAAAAACCCTCCTCGACCTTTGATTACCGAGCCAGCCCGCGTCGCTGAGCCAGTATTTTTAACTCCCCAAATAATCATATTATGACCCAGCCTGTCCCTTGCTGTCCTCCCGAAACTACGCCGCTAAGCCGAGGACCGTATCCCACAGGAGATGCCCTAGCGAGCGGTCATTTAGTTTAATTTTGCTTAGTTTGCATTTGCGAGCCCTGTCGGGGGCCTTAAATTAATTTGAGGCCACCACAGGATAGTCCGGTTAAGCAGTAACCAGCCTTATTGTGCTGAACTGCGATTGGTCACGTCCAACAAAAATAAAAACTCTGTTAGGTTTACTCAGTTTGTTTTGGTTTACACAAGATCCTTGACCATGAACACGACAAATGCTTAGTTAGTCGGTATGTCAAAGCGCTATTCTTGACGGTCCGACGAACCGTCTTGGGTTTGATTCCCAGGTCGCGTTAAAATGTTCGTTTCGTCTCTTGCTACATACATGGGAAGAGTGATATATTTGACATAGACTGGCGAATTTTTGGGAGTATCTATTATTTGATATAGGATAGACGTATTCCTATTATTTGAATTACTTTCGCTAGGTCAATCATCTGGAGATCTTGGGCCTCACTACCTATTTGTAACAATTATGGACATGGTCTGAAATATTTTTTTTATTATTATTATTATAGCCTTGACCTACCTCTGTCCGTCGTAAGATTCGAGTTCGGGTTTATTTGTTTTTATTCATAATGTGCCATTAACTTTTTAAATTTTGGAAAGAGGTCCTGATGCAAGAGGCTAACTCTCACAGTACCTACTGTAGTCCCCTGCCTACGATACAGCCGTAATGTTTTCTGTGGTAATGTTACGTTAGACATAACATTTTTTGTTGACGGGACTGTTTCAGTCTACCAAATGTTTATATCTTGAAAGGTACAGTCCCTAATTGTGATTACGTTGGCAACACTGAGACCTATTGTTTCTCATGGTGGTAACATCAACATTTGTTCATACTGGGAACTTACCAATTGAGAATCAGAAGTTATGTTGCCTGCGTTCTGCGTGAGCGATCTTAAGTACCTACTTACGTTTGTTCTGAGTACCTAAATATGAATGTGGTTATTGTTAAAACTTATGGTTGAATAAGATGGCTACGTAATAACAGTCGAACAGGTCGATCGTCAAGGTTAAGCCGAGGTCCAGGAGGAAAATATTATGTTTTTCGAGCGAATGGGGGTCTGGGGCAGTTGGGTAAAAAAGGCCATCGCATTGGTGCCTACTTGTAGTCGTAGACCTCGACAAACAGTAGTGAGTCTGTCATCTATGACCTAGACTAGAGTCAAGAGCAAACCCATATTAAATTAAAAAAAAAAATACTTGTCCTTAGGCCAAAAGAACCATGGCCACGGGTGGCAGACTTCGTGGGGCGCCAAGGGGCCACGGTCCGGGGCGGCACGTGGCACCTCTTGAGACACCGTCAGACACCACTCCTTAATTCTTCTTGGATGAATGAGTTTACTTATATTTTCTTGTAAGCTATAGGTACTTAGCTACCCACGTATGACTGGTTTCTTTCTCAGGAAACGCCCGTCACAAACAATCTAACACAAGCTTGCGAAGCGATTGGATTCTCGTAAGTAACTTTAGCCGTTTCGACTAGGATCGCCAGTATTCCAGCTAAAACTGTTGACTTTCACAGTTTAACCTAGAAGGAAGTCGATAACTGTGATAACGTGAATACTTATTATAGATAGGTACCGATTAAGTACAGTTTGCAAAAGAGTTAGGTTTGCAGGCAATACATAAACATCTGTGATATCAGAATTCAGCTAAATAGGTACCAATTTGTTTTACACATTTGCGAGAAAATAGTACATTATAGGTAATGAAGCAAACTTTTTTTTAGATATCAGTCGGAAAGTCGCAACAATCTTTGACGTTCCTTATATGAAAATGGCGCCACGCGTGCGTGGTGAAAATTAGAACTACATCTTTCGTCTTTCTTTTATTTTTTCCAAGTATAATCTCAGAAAAAACTGAAGTGTATGTAAGAAAATATGTGTAATTATACTAATTATAGTTTTAAAATTATCTTTGTACTTACCTAGTTTTTAGTAGTTGTTATCTTATTTTTGTTTTTTTGATATGAAAATGAGTAAGCAAAATATGATTTTAACTTAGAGCATTATGTACCATATTTTACGAAAAATAAAAATATTCTATTATATTCGTCTCATTTTCTCTTTAGTATTAAAGTGAAATGAGTGAAATGAAAAAAGTGTATTGAGCAAAAACGCTTCCAACGAGGTTCGATCATTCAGCTTATTAATTATATATCTTGGGACAACTCACACACGGTCATCCGATCCCAAACTAGGCAGAGCCTGTGCTATGGCAACCAGACAACTGATAAACATACTTATATATTTCTAAATACATACATATTATAGACAAATTACACCCAGACACAGAACAAATGATCATGCTCATTCATCACACAAAGATTTGTCATGGGTAGGAATCGAACCCACGACCTCCGGTTTAGCAGTCAGGGTCACTAACCACTCGACCAACAGGATAGTAAATCAATTATTATTCGAGTAATTTGAAACTCCTTGGTGGAATTCTCATTTTTTTCATGGAATCAAAAAAAAACCGTAAAGGAGTGCGGTAAAATAGGTACTTAGATGAGAGTACCTATTTTACCGCACGTTCCATTTTATGTTGCGTAATTTTTAACTTTTGAACACTGTATACAGGCTTCGTAAATGCGTTTTTTGAGCAAATGTGTTGAAAATATCTATACCTTTTTCTTACTACTCGTCATGACTGTAAAAGATCTACAAATGCCGAGACTTTTTAATCAAATCTAAAAACAAAATCAAAGTTTGTTCAACTGGTAAGTTTGCGATCAAGACCTATGTCCTGACACCACCGATGCTGTGGAACTGGCTATGTGTCGGGCCACCCAAATCACGTGCGGCGTGTTACCTAGACACTGGCTTGTGGAGGTCAGGATAGCCGTTTCATGTAAAACAAATCTGCAAGCTTATTTTCAAATTTATAAGGTATATTTTGTAGTACACAAGTGACGCGCATATTTTGACAAATAGGTACACCAAGTGAAGTGCCACCATTAAGTTTTATATTCAAACTTTTCTGCGTAAGTTGATAAAGTACGTACCTATTCACATTTCGTGTTTTTTTTTGACGATGACCACTCGCAGTTCAGCACACTAAGGTTGTTACTGCTTAACCGGACTATCCTGTGGTGGCCTCAAATGAATTTAAGGCCCCCAGCCAGGGCTTAGCGGCGTCATTTCGGGAGGACAGCAAGGGACAGGCTGGGTCATATCGTTATTAATTAGGGGATTTAAAACTACTGGCTCAGCGACGCGGGCTGGC
Source organism: Mamestra configurata (assembly GCA_002192655.3). Taxonomy (NCBI): domain Eukaryota; kingdom Metazoa; phylum Arthropoda; class Insecta; order Lepidoptera; family Noctuidae; genus Mamestra; species Mamestra configurata. Next base: position 93,458 of record NDFZ01004762.1, on the reverse strand, counting down.
TCGGTAATCAAAGGACGGGGAGGGTTATAAACTGGGGGCCGGAAAACGGAACGCGGTCTGTTTCTGTGTTTTCTAAGAGTGCTGGTTTCTCTACGGCTCTCTTGAATCTGGATGATGGCGTCGTCGGGTTCGACGAGGGTATGCCGCGGACGGCGAATCCTACTAATCTGTGAGGGAGTGTATCGGGTAACCGATGCGATAAGGGGATTTTGGTGTTTTGATGCAGTTTCGATGAAACGCTGCGATAGTCGTTTCATGAACTGCTTCACTGTCGGGATTTTGAGGTCGACATGGAGTCGCTCGTTCCAAAATATTTCAAGGCAATCATTTTCGAAACCGTGGTTTGGAAGCGGAAAAATTGAGTTAACTTTGCTCGCTTTAACATCATGTATTTCCGCTTTTTCATAACAAACCACCTACATATCTCCTATTTCTGTATGAAAGGCCATAAAGAAAACTGGAGGCGGAGAGTGTTTTTTTTAATTCGCTCTTGAATTTGACATTATTTCAAGTTTTTTTGCGTATTGGGGCGGGAAATGATCCCCGCATGTGGTTTGGCCACCCCAGGCCTTCCACAGGCTTAGTCCGCCACTGATACCTGCATACTAAGTAAAAAGATAACTAGGTATGTATTACGATTAAGAGACGAAGAAGCTTTCAAAAGCTAGCTCATAGATCTAATTCGAGATACTTATAGATCTACGAGTGAAGCAAAATAAAAAATCCTTCTTGTTTTTAAGGATGGGAAATTATCAAATGACTTCTTCCGCTCTGGGTGAAGCGGAATGGCGTGTCAGACTCTTACTGACTACTGAAACTCATCCGTGTTACTCCTAAAGCCCTTTACGTTCCAGGGCCGCGGTGATTATTTCGAACAAATTCCGCAACCCTGGCGAAATGAGTAGCCTGCACTCTCTTTTGCTGCATGTACGTTTTACTCGTAAACATGACGTTTCAGCAATTTAGCTGGTCTCTAAATACCAATGTTAATAATCATCAAATTATCAGAATAGTTACTGATACCAACTGATAACCAAGGCCAGTTTGTAGCAGCCCAATTATTTACATATGTACATTACTTATGTACATTAGTACCTACCTATTTAGAGTAGGTACCTACTAAATCTACATTAATCAATGATACCCTACAAGTATCAATTAGAATATTACCTATTGGATAATAATACTATTTGTATCAAATAATTCTAACAGACATGGATGAGACATCAGATTAAAATGTTTTTAAAAATCATGGTTTTCTATTATTATCATTAATTTATTAATTTGTATACTTATTTTCATAATTTAGCTAAAAAGATGGAATGGGTTTACTGGCATTTATAAAGGTGTCAGAACTTTGCTGCAGGAGTTTCCGTCTGACCTCTTGCTGCCTACTGTGATTTTCCTAAACCTATTTTGCTGCCTAACCCTCTATCCTATCTTAAATTCTTAATGGGGTTTTTCACTGCATTGTGTTTACTTATTACATTTTTCAAAACCTAGGGAAAGGACATGCAAGCAAATACATTCAGACATCATCAGGGGCGGATCCAGGGTTGTTGTTTGGTGGGGGGCTTGACCTCGATGAGGGTGGGTTTTAGCGAAGTAGATACTAAAAAGCACATAAAATTTTATTTTCCTTAACGCAGAACAAGCCTCCATGGATTACTTTTCGTAAATTCCTCAATGACTTCGTTAAGTTGTAGATTACCAAAGAAATCTGTGTCTTTATGGGGCTTGAGCCCCTTAGCCCCCCCCTCTCTTGGATCCGCCAATCACTGAGTCACTGGACATCACTATTTGCGTCACTTGCTAGTCACGTCATAGTAAATTTGTGTGACGAGGTTAGAAGTATTACTTCAAAAGCGTGGAACTTCTCCATTTTTCCACCGGTTTAATTTATTTTAGTTTCATCTTTCAAATAAGTATTCATTCATGCAGATGTAGTCAAATAGCCTATTTCCTTGGTTCCAGGCTCGGCTGGACTGGTCAAAGCCTCTGCTTTGCCAGCTCGACGCTATCGCGCCTCACTACGACAAGTGGGTGAACAGCGCGGTCTACAGGAAGTGCAGACTCTTCACCAGCCCCCTGATGGAGAGCCTCACGTACACGCCCTGGTACCTGGTGCCGATGTTCTGGGTACCCATCATACTGTACCTTGGGTTCACACAGTATGTGGAGCTGGTTGCTTGTGGAGGTAAGGTTTCGTTGTTTTTGAGGGCTTTTGTGTATTCTTGGGGCTTAGGTGATTATGGGATGAATCTATAAACATAAGTGATGGACGCGGAAAAGGAGGTTTACGATCCAGAATTCCGTACCCAGTGCGTTACTTAGCTTTCTTATTTTGAAGAGTTTTCCTTATAACTTTTAAATTGAATGTATCTATCGCTAGAAGGAGTACTCTCAACCAAAATATAAGAAAATCCCCTTTGGTTGATCGCTTGAAACCGCTTTATGCGAGGAGCACAGAACTGATAGATGTGGCGACTGGCGACGCTAGGGAAGGCCCTTGGCTCGGCTGTGAAATGTTAATGATTTTCGTGTTTAATTTTTTAATGATGATAATTTCTAACATTAGTCCCTAGTCGTTTTAGTAAAACCCAAAGTTTAAGCAAAGGCCCCCAAAGTTTAATGCAGGGAGGATCCTCCGACCAGATGGTTGTTGTGTCTGGTGGGCAACTGCCCAATGGTTGATATTCGGGCTTATGTATATGTTCAAATCGCACGAAAACTCTGATACCGCGATGCAGGATTTGTTTGACGTAGTTCGTTGCTGGCGGTATAGATGTCGCTATTTTCTATTACATCCGCATCCGTATTACCTTTAGCCCTTTAATATCTTTTTCAGATTCTTGCCGACAGACACCCTTCACAAACTTCCAGTACGTCTACCACCTAGGATTAGGAGTTCTACTCTGGACAGCGCTAGAGTACACGCTCCATCGATGGGTGTTCCATCTGGACCCTGGTTCTTCAGTCACCATGATCAAGCTGCATTTCCTCATACATGGGATGCATCATAAGGTAGGAAATATCACATCAGTAGTGTTAGTAGTGATAAGGATGGATGCCATCAAAATAAATAACCTATCGATCTCCTTTGGCGCATCGATGATTCAACATTTTATCTGTTTTGACCAAAATGTCACATTACTAATACCCACTGGTACACTACCAGTGGGTATTAGTAATGTACCACTATTCGCGAATGAAAATGTGAAAAATCCAACATTCCTTACATCAAAAGTCCACACTTCTTTCATGGGGTGTTGTGTTAAATGTTACAACAAAATACCTTCTGACATATTAGAACTAAATGAAAGAAAATTTAAAACTTATGTTAAAAGTACACTTTGTAAACAAGCATATTACAAATTAGAAGATTACATTCAGGATAAGAATACTTGGAAACATGCTGGTCCTGCTCCATAGGACAATCAAGGGTGTAGTCAAAATCAAACTGGTTCATTTATGAATTAACTTTATAGATAGGTATACTGTTTCTTTTTTGTGTTTTTATTTTCTGTTTGATTAATGGTTATTAAGATTATCTGTAAAAATGTGAGTACCATTTACCTAAATACTCTGGGTGTATCGTCCTCACATAATATTAAATAAATTTTTGTATACCAAATTTTGTAAAATCATTATTTGAAAAGAGTAACTATGGAGTTTGTTGTCCGTTCTTCTCCATAAGAATCTACCTTTCCGAATGAACAGTAGAGTCACTTTATTAATGTAATATTATTATTTTACTGAACTGTAAATGCTGACGTTCAAAAGTGCCGTTTAATGGCCTAATTGAAATAAACGTTTTGACTTTGACTTTGACTTTGACATCACTAGTAGGTATTCTTTGGAACATAGCACCGCATCGCATTGTGGCTCATTGGAGTTACCACTATTTAACTATAATCAGATGGGAAGATCACGAGCCCGGTATCTTCGTAGTCTGTTTAGGGATTTTCAAACTATACTAAACTAGTACAAAAAATAGTAACTACACTTAAAAAAATATAGTTTTTATGGGAAAAGCATAAAATAGCCAAAGATATATTTTGTTACTTATTTATTTTTATAAAAACTATATTTGTTTGCACTGCTTGCATATTTTAACATTTTTTTGCTGCTATTTTAAAACAAGATGGGAATGCTGCGACTCGGTATTTTATTTGATGGCCCGGTACCGGGTCGCGACCCACCAAATGGGAAACGCTGCTTTAGACATCAAGTTAGAATCAAATCAATTAAAGAAATCTGACAGATTACACTGGTCAACAAAAAAACACTTTTTGTGTGTCACAAGATTATGTTTTTTAACTAATTATGTTAAGAACATGCTTAAGTACCATAGAACTGAAATTAGAATTATTGAGACACGAACAGTTTTCCTGTCATCTGATTTTGAAATAGTGCTTTGAGAGGAAAACTGAAGTTTTCAGGTGATTCTAATACAGGCACGTTATTATATTAAAGGATTAGTTGTGTATAATAGCAGATGGCACGTCAGTATACTCAACTATCCTTTTACTTATTAAAAAATGACAAAATAAAGCTCACGTTTTTTTTTAAATGTGATGGTGCAGAATTTCTTTTTTGAGTTTTAAAAATAATTTCACCATAAATATAAAGAAACTTGGCAGAATCATTTGAACACTTTTTCTACATTATATAAGCATAAAATAACTCAGTAAACTGAAGTAACAGCTATATTTATTGAAAAATAAAAAAATCGGAATTTACAAGCTTAAGGGAAAATTATGTTACTGGTAGTAGCTGTAACACAAACACTAGACCTGATCAAAACAAAATAAATATGATTTTGGAATAAGGGTAGGTAGGTAATTCGCAATTAGTAAGCAAATTCCTTGTGACAAAATCTTGTTGACTAGTCTTACGTATTGTAGCTTGATGTGCTGGCGTCTGTACATTAAAAAAAGGCTACAATTTAAATGCGTACCAAGTAAAATATGTTATCTTCAAATAAAATAAACCCACTCTATACCGAGGTGCCTAAGGAACAACGTTTTAAGTTCCAACATAATTATACACTCATCAAAATAATTGTATGTGTTGTATTTATATTCTTTTTGCCTACCAAAATGGATAAATGTTTACCAAATCTTGTTTCCCTGAAATACAATGTTACTTCTGTTACTAGGAGAACTTGGATGCAAGAGCGAGCTAAGCGAGCTCGGGACTTAGGACACCCCGACTCGGACAGGTTAGGTTAGAAGGGGATGGCGGGGTCTAGTGAGCGAGCGAAGCGAGCGAGTCAGACCCCTCTATCCCCTTCGTGGTTGTTTTTTTTAACCACAACAACCGAATTTGATTTTGGTGAGCATTTATACATTCTGGCGACTATTTTGATTTTTTTTGTAGTAAATAGGTACTTTACTGGTAGGCGTTTAAACACAAGCCTTAAAAAAACACATTAAATTAATGACTAAGCGATTAGTCACTTGGGAATTTTCGTAAATCTAGTTAGGCATACCTATCTAAATTAACCTAAATGGAATAGTTATCACTTATCACTGATAGATAACGTCGAATGATACAAAAGCCGGTCCTCGTGTGAAAGTAAGAACTGACCGATATTTTTTTTTAATTTTTCCTTTTATGAAACTTAGCGTAGGTGTTGATGACATCATACCTACGTTAAGTATGTAGGTACTTAATTTATTTGATGGGGTTCATCATCTGCCTAGCCTTTTCCCAACTATATTGGGGTCGGTTTCCAGTCAAACCGGATTCAGCTGAATACCAGTATTTTACGTGGAGCGGCTGCCTACCAGACCTCCACAATCCATTAACTGGGTAACACGGTAGTTCTTGGCAAGACTGGCGTCAGATTTACTGGCTTCTCACAATCCGAAACGACTGCCGAAGATCTACAAATGACAGCCAGATCAACGGCTTAACGTGCTTTCCGAGGCACGGAGGAAACTCGGTATGTTAAGATGGGCAAGCGTTGCATAACCTTGAAGATCGACCCGTGCGGCTGTTATTATTTAGCCATGAGCTCCTCCTCCCTAGAATTTATTTGATGGGGTAATTGAAGTATAAATTACGAACTAATTAATTTATTTAATGAGTAGGTAGAAATATGCCTTTAATTATGGTAACACTGAGGTAACAACGTTGTCCTTCTTTGGTAACGCAGTCCCTTTTAGCTTACCCATCGAATAGTAGAAGTAGGTACCTACCTAGTAGGTAATTTCACATCGTCAATTTATACCTACTTGAAGATTGATAAAAAAATCGTAATTGTTGCGTAATGATTAATTTTAGGTAGTTGGATGCCGTCAGGTACACAATATCATATGACAAATGCTGATTTTATATTGTTATCCTTTAATGTCATCTAATTTATGACGCCGCGCGCCGCCCTTGTGACAAGACATTTTAATATTAGGTAGGTAATGACTTCACTACCAAAAACACCCAATATGATCCGTGTGTTGTCGTCCTTAGAAATCAAACATAGGCAGGTATATTTGACATATCGCTGTAAAGGACCTTTTCTATGCAGGCGTGAAATACACTTAGGTTTTGGCATTCTATTTTTTTTTTGCGTTTTTTTTTTGTAGGCACCATGCGGTTTCATGTATATGCTCTACTTACTTTTTATTCATTCTTTCTTTTGTTTTCCCAGTACTCGGCAAAAGGCATCCCCTTAATTGTTACAGGCCATAATTTTTTGAGCCACATGGCAGTCTTGCGTTAGGGTTCGTTCATAAAGAAGCAGGTTTTCGGTACAGACAGGTCGGCACGGGTCGGTACTGATCGGTGCAGGTAAAACTTGTATGGCAAATCTGTCCATGTCTGTAACGAACCAAACTGTGTCAACACCTGTGTGTACAGACACGGACAGATATTTCCCAGCACCGATCAGTACTGACCAGTCTGTACCGAAAACCTGCTTCTTTATAAACGCACCCTTAGATACGCGTCTTTGTCGTTTCGCCGCCTTTTCCTAAACGTATTATATATTTCCTTATAGATATGGTGTCTGTAAATGTACTGGGGAAATTCATCTTACATTAGGGGAAGGTTATAAAAGGAGATCATTCAGGCGTCGAACATTTTGTACCGAGACACGAAAGGGCGGACGAAAATAAAAATATTATAGTTTAATTATTGAAAATAACCCCCTGAACACTTACTTACTACAAGGAAAGTTTATGGTTAACCGTGTGTGTTTGGGGCATAACAATTACCTAACTACCTCGAATATATTTTTTTTTTGGACGGGGACCACTCGCAGTTCAGCGCACTAAGGCTGGTTACTGCTTAACCGGACTATCCTGTGGTGGCCTCAAATGAATTTAAGGCCCCCAGCCAGGGCTTACAAACTAGCTAAATCAAACTAAATTACCGTGAATAAAAAAGAGAAATTCGTACTACTTATTCATTACCTACGTCGACTGTTATTATACTTATTATTGTCGTAATCTAAATAATTCAAGCAAATGTTTATGTACAGACGCCAAGCACATGAACTACCCGCATCTTTACCCGAAACTGTAAAGTTTTCCCAATCAGCCTTGTACCTAATGCTTAAGCGATACCTAAAGTTGAAGATCTATTAGTTTGACAGGTTGTTCGTTGTGCTGGCGTCTCTACGAATATATTTCCCAAAAAACAACGGGTTGCACTCCGGGTTGCACTCCGGGAGTGCCGGCAGAAGTGAAAACTTGAACATTAAAGTTGTGCATTTTTGATATTTTGGAATGGTTAGGGAATAATTTCGTACGAATTGCATATGCATGCATTGAGGCATACATTTTCGCCGAGCGATAGGAAGAGAGGGGGATATTACTTCCTCTCCTAAGCCGCACCGGCGGTCTACTCTGCCTCCGTCTTACGAATTTTCGATCAGGTCACGTGTCCTGACGCGAGTTTAACTTTTTTTACCCATCCCAAAAAGTGCACAACTTCGCTAAAGAAGTTTTCACTTCAAAATATTTGGATAATTGTTTCATCAATTTTCGCTCCATGTAAGGCCATCACATAAAATGTCGACGCCGGAGAAAATATTAGTAAAAACCCCGGACATTTGGATGAAATCGAGTATTTTCCCCGGACACCCCTGAAAAAATTTGTCGTCCTAAATTAAAACATCATTTAGTTAATTTTTTTTTAACAATTTACTAAAGCTTTTTACGATACATAAACTACAGCGCCGGAATTTGCTTGTAAGCGACTCACGGTTACGAATGAATATTTTAATTTATTGCTTATTTTTAAATAAATCGGAATTCGGGATTCCCTTGACCCGAAAAGCGTCCGGGTTTTCCCCGGACCCTTTTTGAAAACCCCCCCCCGGACGCTTCCCGGATGCCCACCAAGCAAGGACAAATCCGGGGAAACCCGGACGGATAGCAGCCCTAGCTTCATGTAAAATGCTGGTACCTACCTACTCAGCTACATCCAGTGGAAGCCGACTCCAAAATATTTATTTGTATAAAGGCTAGGCAGATTTTGGCGATGGGAAATCCCATTGGGCTCACTGCATGTAAAATAAATGGTTAATGGCCTGTTTCACCAACTACGATTCTGCCGGTCGATTCTGTAAACATGTCGAAGTAAAGGCGTGGGTGAAGTGATCACCATCTTGATTGTATGGATTGACAGCTCACCTCGTGATCACTTCACCCAAACCTTCACTTCGACATGTTTACAGAATCGACCGGCAGTTCCCGTTAATTTATTTGGCAGATAATTCCATACAACTTATGGTCCATCTTCGAATTTATTCAGTGATTGGTGACTATTCGGAGGTCGTGAAACAGGCCCTAAAATGTTTTTTTTTGTGGCAGGTCCCATTCGACGGTCTCCGGCAAGTGTTTCCTCCGGTGCCAGCGTTCGGGCTGGCCGTCATTTTGTTCTCAATACTGCAGCCATTCCTCTACTTACCTTACTTGAAACTCACCGGGGCACTTATTGGTAAGAATTCTTAAGAACATTTATACTTGAACCGTCAGAGGGAAGTAGTTAAACTTTTAGCTGTCCTGAGCGCAACGAATCACTTGCAAACATTTTTTAGCCGACTTAAAAAAGAGGAGTTGTTTGCATGTATGTTTGTCCGAATTTTTTCGCGTTTGGTTGAACCGATTTTAATGTGGTTTTCAGAAAAGTGTTTGATACATTTTGGAGAAGGTTTTGGTATAGGTACAACAATTGGATACCCTGTGGCGTCGTCCGCATGGATCCGTAATTTTGTTAAAATCTGGTTCTACTCAACTGATTTTGATGCGGTATTCAGTAACTTACATATATCGTGGGGAAAGTTTGAGTCGTATAATAATCAACCTTCCACCGAAATCTTGTGAAGTAGTTGCGCTTTGTTTTGTTCAGTGAGTGTTTTGTACGCAGTTTTTTTTTAATCTTTATTTTAAGGGACTTTTGAACTCAGTTCATGTCAGCTCCATCCTAAAATTATCTTGAATTACTAACAAAAAGCAACAAAACCTAAGCTAAAGAAAAATCTAAAATATTTATTTATTATTATTTATTTATTTATTTATTCATTCATTATTATAACACCTTCACAGATACATCCAAGGCGATGTTATAACTTAGGTACATATTAAACATAATATATAATACAATACATCAGATACCTTAATCATTATTAAGGTATCACATAATAACTAATGTGTTAATCATTTTATCCTCACGGGACAAAGGTCTAGATAAAAAATTATAAAACATGCCTAAGTCTAACCTATTTATACTCAACTCCCTAATAACTTGGTTCCTCTCAGATTCGTTCCTGACACTCCATCAAAAGATGTTGTACATCTTCTCTTTTACCGCAAACCTCGCAATTGGATGAACTTTTTTTTTGCATAAGATACGCAAAAGCTCTTAATGGCATGTGTCCAGAACGAACCCGATGAGCAGTTACAACAGTACCTCGGCCAATGGTACTGCTATCAAACCATGGAATACGAGGTGGCTCGTTTTGTATGATCTTGTTCGCAGTTGTTATATGCAGTACTTATTCGAACTAATGCGAAAGCACATTTCTCATCCTAGTAATTTCGGATAAGGCTCTGTTATCTTGGGTAACTAACTTCTTTGAGTCAATTTCAAATAAAGCCATGCCTTATAGGGATTTCACTCGTAACCCAACCCTCTGAAATATACCCCACCCCTATCCTTATCCGGATAATCCCATCTTTATTCCTACCCCGTAAAGCAAATATCTGCCAAAAAGAAAATAATACCTAATAATAAAAAACACTAATAATAATAATCTGCGTATTTACTTAGTTTTTGAAGTCGGTGCCAAACCAACATTTAAGGACAACGAAGAACGCTGCACTTGCAAAAAAAAGACAGTTTATTCATTAATTTGTTCTTGACTTCTTGCACTACTGACCCGCTCCAAATTGGAGTGACTCACACGCGCTAGTCGTGCTGTGGCCCGCAGCCGCTCTATGCAGGGGATTACTTCTCTGCGTGTACGAGCGCTACGAGTGCTAAGAACAGCTACGACTGCTACAAACAGCTACGACTGCTACGAGCTATAAGCCCCGCCCCCTGGGCCTATAGGACCATTAATTAGTACTGTTTTATCCAAACACTAAATGGTTTCTCTCTAATAGTGGTTGTGCATGCATTTCTACCTACGCAACGCAGGTACTGAATTTAATGTAATAGTTAGTTTAATGTTAAAATTAGTCAGTGTTACTAAATAGTTAATCGATTTTACAACAATACTTGATTGCTAATTGTGGAAGCTTGTAAATGGCTTGTTGTTGTAGTGAATTATCTTACTATTACTCTAGTATTAATAGCTGTAAGCCACCCAAACATTATAAAATAAAATAAAAACAAAATATAAAGTGGCGCGCAACCCTAGAGATCGTGGGGCCTTAAATTCATTTGAGGTCACCACAGGATAGTCCGGTTAAGAAGTAACTAGCCTTAGTGTGCTGAACTGCGAGTGGTCCATGTAAAAAAAAGTAGAGATCATGCCGCGGGCTCCCATCCCAGCCCGATCACCATGTTTGGTAAGCCAATCTTTTGGGAGAAACAAGTCAAATATCTGGCGTGATCCTTTACCGAAACCTTACTTTCGGTGAACACATAAAGACGGTACGTTCGCCTGCTGCTTTTGGTCTCGGTAGGCTGCACTCTATGCTGAATGCACGCAGCAAACTGTCCCTAAGATGTAAACTGCGCATCTACATTACGTGCATTTGTCCGATTATGACATATGCACGTAATCGTCGGGTGGGTGATGCCGCTGGCAGAAGCAAGCTTTGTTATAGTTCATTTGTTTGCGCGATTTAGGATTTCGGTGACCATGTCATGCGTAGTTCGAATGCGCCGGTAGGTATAGGTGTCGTCACATAGGTTCTAAGAACTTACCTACAGGTAGGTACATAACATTAGTGACCCATCACGGGCATCACACAGTTTCCCACTACGTTACCCACCCAATAAACAGGTAGGCATATTTTTTCTACAAAGCTTAATACAGTCAGTAAACAGGACATGAAAAAATGGTTAAGGGTGCGTTCATAAAGAAGCAGATTTTCGGTACCGCCCTGCGGTACTGATCGGTGCAGGTAAAAATTGTATAGCAAATCTGTTGGTGACTGTAACGAATCAACCTGTGTCAACACCTATGTGTACAGACACGAACAGATTTGCCACAAGTTTTACCTGCACCGATCAGTACCGACCCGTACTGACCTGGCTGTACCGAAAACCTGCTTCTTTATGAACGCGCCCTAAGAATAATGTTTTAACATACATTTAGGTAATTTTCAATAGTTAGTCATGCCAGCAGGTGTAAGCTTATCTTTATTGCGTTGCGTACTTAAGTTTACGATTTGGACATACTTACCTAACAACACTTATAGCGAGTTGGATGGAGTCACATTGGTAGATAACTATCGATAACCTAGGTAAGAGAGATCATCCTTGAATCACGTGATAATTTTTAGGCCACTTTTCTATCTCCCCTTCCCCATGGTGTTACGTCGTGAGGTTACCCTTCTTGCCCCCTCCCAGCATTACGTGTAGGTACTATTAATAATAATAATAATATCTAATAATAATAATAATATCTTGGGACAACTCACACACGGTCATCCGATCCCAAACTAGGCAGAGCCTGTGCTATGGCAACCAGACAACTGATAAACATACTTCTATATTTCTAAATACATACATATTATAGATAAATAAATTACACCCAGACTCAGAACAAATGATCATGCTCATCACACAAAAATTTGTCCTGGGTGGGAATCGAACCCACGACCTCCGGTTAAGCTGTCAGGGTCAATAACCACTCGACCAACAGGCCAGTCTAATATAATATATATAATAATAATGTGGTCGCAGAATAAAATTTCATGGTAGAAAATATCACATAAAATATTTTTTATGGTCGCACGTAGAAACTCGTGATTCAAATAATTCCCCTTCCCATCGTGATTCATCATGATTTTTTTCTGAACCCCTCCCACTCTTTTCGAATCTCGCGAGTCGCGTTACTAGAGGACGATCCCTACTGACTAGTCATTCATTTTTTTTCCTTCACTCGCGAATCTAAATAAGTACCTTTTCTAATTGTTATGAAATGTTGCAGTGAAGTATCTACTTCAAAATGCCAGAATAGGGTATTCTACTGAAAAAATCCAATTAGTCCATCAGATAGATTTCCAAAAAATAGTGGGCAGGTATTTTTTCACCTTCAAAAAAAAATGAAGATAATTCAGTGCGTTGAAAACACGCGTGTCGTCACTGTGATGAATATGATGATGGTACAATTTTTACCAGCGACGTGCCGTCACGCGTGTATCGTGTTAATCTTTTGTCTATGTGAAAAAAGAAAAAGTACGTGTCCAATATTTTTTGGAAATCTGTCTGACCGACTAATTAGAAATTTTCAGTAAAACTTTTTTACAAAAAATCTGTTTGGCTCAGCTGTTTTTATTTTATGAGCATTTTGCTTACCTACTTGTTGCTTACTTGGATGATGTAATTACGTCATCCAAGTAAGCATGACGTCGTCGGTTTAAAATGGTATCACAACTTAACAGTGAAAAATAAACCTTTTTAACAAAAAAATAAAACCGACTTCCAAATAAAAAAACTACAAATTCTAAAACAACTTTAATTTCGGAAGTCGGTGTCAAAAACGAGGAAACAAAACTAAGAACACCGACTACGATATATACGGTGTTTGTAAAATATCGCGTGAAATTGTAAACTATTTTTTCTTGATATATTGGATGGGATTGATTGGTTACAAAACGATTTTTTCATAATACTTAAATCGAGAAATTATAATCTAATAGAGATTTATTACAATCTGACGGAGTCTGCAATTTTCTGGTGACATATTATGTAGATTCTGAAATTAAAGATAATAAATAATCTCTTTTATAAAAGCGTCGCTTACGATCATTCGGTGGTAAGGGCTTGATACTCTGCTAAGCTTCGACGTTTTCAATCCACGGCGCAAATTTAAGGCAAGCCAGCTTTCTTTCCAAACAAAATAACTACAGAATAGCTGTCTCAAAAACAATAACAGGCGTATTGTGCAACAAGTTCGTGTATTATTAGCATCGTAATCTGAACGCTGCATGATGAATGGTGATGAGCCGTCTGTCTTTAGGCGGGAGGCTCACGTCATATCGTTTTGTTGGCGCTTGCTACATTATGCCGGTCCTCAAACGATATAGATAGGGTTATAAGTTCTGTAACGTATTTTTTTAAATAAACCTCTTTAACATATCCTAAGCTGGGTTTTTCATAGGCTTTGGTGAAAATACTCCGAGTCAGTAAAGAAATTGTTATAGAAGTTACGCTCAAGGACCGAAAACGCTCATTGAACGAAAAAACAGCTCACAACGAATTGTGGCTTATTCTAAACGTCCACATCGCGAATTTTGTGACGTGGCACTTAACAAAATGGCCGCAATGCGCTGTGGCGAAAGATATGACGCGTTCTGAGATCTAACTCAAACACATCGCGAAAGAAGGTTAGTTTTAAGGGAACTTAGAGCTCACCGACACGGCAGGGTTCCTTGAACCTTTTGAACGCCATTCTCACGTATAGATACAAGACAAGCAAGCGCGTGCCCTGTACGCCAAACGTAACAAATATGTGACAAAAAGTACGGCGAATATGTGGCTTGGCGTCTTCGGGGGCATGCCGATACGTTTATGCTCTGGCGTTCAAAAGGTTAAATAAACCCTGCAGACAGAATTAGGTTAGGTTGGTCGCATGTAGTTGCATCAGAACGAGCTCTGAACGCCGCTGAATTTTTTAGGGTTCCGTGCGTGTGAGCTGTTTTTTTCACTCAATGAGCGATTTCGGTGTTTTATAAATTGTCCGGATTACCCTCTTTTGCAATGTGAAAATTGAACCTACGTCAGCTGCTTAAAGCCCATAGCTAATACCATATAACATAGTAGTGTGGAATGTGATGGTAATACTTAGGTACCTACTGTGCCTTATTCTATTACTGCGCATCCATTGAGCTTTATCTAGGTACCTGCTCGTACCTGAGAGAGTTGTACTGAAAACTATCACCTAACTAGGGTTGACAAGCTAATGTAGATAATAGTCGTCCAATTTATAAAAGTAACTGGATAAGCAAAAATTGCTGAATACTGGGTCAAACATACAAATTAATTAGACTATATTTGTCATCAACACGATAAGAAGCAGCCATTTTTTTGTATTAATGCCATAAAAAAATATTTAAAACATGCATTTGTAACTTTTTAATGTTTTTGTAAAATTTGTTTTTGTCATGGTTTTCGGGACAGGTTACTACGGAACCCTACACTATGCGTGGCCCGTCACGCACTTGGTCAATTTTTAGAATTCTATGTTTGTTTCCTAGTCATTATTTGATTCAAATTCCCTCATGAAGATACATATCCTGCTACCAATATATTTAAGTTGGACTTGGGAGTCCTGATGTTTGGATATGGATTCAGTGAAAATATTTGAATTTAAAATTTTAAAAAATTACACCCATTAAAGTTTAGGCTGAGAATAGTGTCACAAAGTTTCCATCAACATATTCTTAGCCAAAGCTCCCATCAATGTTCTTAAAAAGTTCAATCATTTTCAAAAATTTCAAGCATTCATCCGAAAATAAACCCCTATTTTAGTCCTGAAAAGGCAACTAGATGGCGTTGGCGTCGAATTAGATCTCGCTATGGTTTCGTTACATGTAGCAGCTTAAATACTCGAACGTGAGAATCAGATGTGTGATTGATTTTGACACTTGATTTCTACCCAATTTTTGTACTCAACATAGCTGTTGGCTAACAGATCTATGTTGTTATAGTTGACATATTATTATCTCTTATGGAGCTAACCCAGCTATGCTCAATCTGCGGCCGCATGTGGTCCTCCAAGCTGGTCTGTATAGCCCTGTAGCCTAGCACATTATTAGTGCTATATTTCAAGCATGCGGTGCGGTTATGGAATGCCTTGCCCGTGTCGGTAAGGCGTGCTTAATCTTTGTCCACTTTTTAAACAATCAAAATCACTACCTCTCTTTATTTAACTTGGAGAATACACGGTTGGCCCATGGCTTGGATTCACGCCTGTATTCCACCTAGCTTGCACCCATATTTCGCCAGTTTTATTTACGTTCCCTCTAACTAATTTTCGCTATCACGCGGATGAAGCCGCTGATAGAGTTTAGTTTATTAAGATTTTACTATATACTGCCGATCCTTTATCTGGGATAAAAGACCAACCGTCTCCTAGTCTACGTCTGCTCGAGCTATTTCAGACTTTGACAGCCCTATCGTCTTGGGCACCGTCATAACGTCACGGCAATTGGTAATAGTATTAGAGGAATCGTATTAGATTAGCCATTCGAATTACTTATGATGGACGGAAATAGGAATGCATCTTTCCACTTCAAGTAGCCAAGGCCATGCGTCGTACAGTCCATCTATTAATAAGTACTAGAGAACAGTACAGTTTGATAAAGCATAAACAGCAACCTTAAAGCGTAACACATTAAATCGCATATTCTTTCATAATCGAAAGGTTATTTATTCCTGACCCTGATCAATTGGTTCTTATGTTTAGAAAATTCGTCGGCTCGACAGCGTAAACACGCAATGAATTAGGTACTGTTGAAATGACAATATGAAATGAAAACAATGTGTGATCGATGACGTGAAATTGTGTATCATGCAATTAGGCTGCTGGCCTCTTATTCTATTAAAAATCCGTGCTACACTGGGCCTAAGAGGTAAGGTAGCAGCGCGTGCAGCGTGCGGTGGCCTGTACGAGTACTACGCAAAAGCTGGGAATTCACAAGACTGACTTTCCCACGGGTCACAGATCATGTTCACTGGACCTCGCGTCATACCACCATGCCCGCTTTTAAGATTCATACGGAAATACATGTCCGTAGAAGATAATCTTTATCTCTCATAGGTTCGTCACCTTGTGTTTATTTGTCTTGTCGATAAGCTTCATAAATCATGGAACTAGAATTCTACCATTCTTAAACGTCTCACGGTGCACACATGCTTATAACTTGCACAAAAGTATGCAAGTAGCTTGCATGCCATAGTAACATACACCAATCAGAACTCGTTATGGCACAATGGCACAAGACTTGCACACTTTTGTGCGAGTTACAGGTAGGCATGAGTATTTAGGATTTTACTTTTCTAGGATAAAATTATACGAGTAGTTTGATATTGCATGTTTTAATCGTATATGAACTTGAGATGCTATCGTGTGATCTTGTGACCTAACTTTTGTCATAAAACATCGTAGGTTTTCTGTTATTTTATAGCGCCGCGTGGACGGCCCCTTACCTATGTCTAGATTTTAGAAAGAAAAAAAGACTATCTCAAAAATGTGAAGTACTAAGTTGAATGAATTGTCAATCAACGCGTACCTACATAGGCATATTAATGTTCGAGATACTGAAAGAGTTACCGCGGCCCAGGAGCGCAAAGAGCATTTGAAGGAACACGGGTGGGTTTTAGTCAGTAAGAGTCTGACATTCCCTTCCGCTCCGCTCAGAGCGCGAGGAGTCATTTAAAGCGCAGAGACCCGCTTAACATCGGCATTGTTTTTTTTTAAAGCTAGCTAGTTTCGACGCTTCCTATCCTAAATTCTAATCACAGACATGCTTCCTCGCAGGGTACCTGACATACGACATGATCCACTACTACGTGCACCACGGCGCGCCCCGCGACGGCACCTACCTCTACGCCATGAAGCGATACCACTCCAACCATCACTTCATCAACCATGACAAAGGTATGTACTGGAACGGGACTGGCTGGATGGAGGGTCTTATAGTAATAGTAGTACCGGAGAAGTGGCGTGTAGATTTTTCAACTACTACGGCATACCTCTTTTAACTTATCGTATCTATGGATGGCGTCTTTGTGAAAGATCTCGTCTGGAAATCCGGACTTTCGGAGTAGGCGACCGTATTATTTGCCACCATGAAGTGTGATGTGTGTTGGTGTGATGACAGGCATATGACCATGAGAGATAGGCATATTTTTATCCGACTGACTCAGAAGAAGGATAATGTTTTTAACTCTGTGATGAAAACAATGACAACACAAACTCGATGACCATAATATTATGCAGTGGTGGCCATCCACTCAACAAAAAACTTAATGGAATAAAACTACTTGTGTATAAAACCCGACAGCAAAAAAGACGAAACAAATCACTTTCAAACAGTCTGATGCAGTTGGTAGCATTTATTTTAGTTAAATAATAGATTTGAACCTTGGGGAAAACGAATAAAAATTAAGTCGGTCTGTGAATGAAAGGTTGTCCTTTTTTTTTGTGAGTTGAGTCTCGCAGTTCAACCTATAAGGTTGTCGACTGGTTAACTGGGCTTGCCTGTGGTGGCCTTAATATAATATTAAAGCCTCCAGCCAGGGCTTATAAAAACTTACAAACTAAGCGACTACACGCTAAGGGGTACCCCCTGTGGGGTACGGGCCTCAGCTTAGGGCGTCGCTGGGGGGAGGACAGTTAGGGACGGGCTGGATCGAACTAGATGAAAGGTTGACCATCCATACATTTATTGTTAAGTAGAAGAGCGCTTCAATATTTTTCCTTGAAAAGGGAGTAGTAGGTGCACTCAACTTCATTTTTTTGAAACATGATTTATTATTGGTTCCCATTTCAGCATACAAAGCGATTACCTACCTATGTTAACTACGTGTGGATTTCAACTTTGACCTCATTTTAGTTAAGTAAAGCTTCACGTATGAAAACTTTTAGGTACTTTATAATTTTATTGGTTTTTCCTGTTGTGGTAATAAAGACTGCGAGTTAGCCTCGCCTCGCCCTTTCTTCGCAAGCTAGTGAATTAAATGTTTTTCTATTCAGGGTTGTTGTTTACGAATTACCAGATTATTAGTTTGGTACCTAGTTAGACAAGTTGATGTTGGTTTAATTTATGAAAACGGGCGTTATTTGCGGAAATACATAACAATAATTATGTTTATTATTAAGTAATACGAATTACTGGGTTTTTGTAGTTATACCTAGTTAGCTAAATTCCTAAATTTACCCATAGAAATATTATCACAATGTTATATCCCAGTTTTCCGAAAATCGGTTGTATGTACAGTCACAATGAAAAGTTGATTCTAACAAACTTGTACATTAATGTTAAGTTATGATTCATTAGAATGATATATTTTGACTGATATTTCAAATTTATCAGTGAGACCAATAGATAAAATCCGTATTGATAAGGATATGGCATGTATGTCCACCCACGTGTATGTTTTTGACCGTAGCTCAGTTACAAATCGGAATGTTACTTACCAAACGATATTTAAAGACAATGAAACAAAAAACTGCTGAAATAAAGTTTTTTTTTTAAGTTTGAGAGATCTACAGGTACACTGGGTATCGATACCTTACTAACACGTCTGCATACTTGACCTAAATCATATAATTTGACTTCCCTTTTCTAAAGATAAAACACCGGCCAAGTGCGAGTCGGACTCTCACACAAAGGGTTCCGTACCATAAACCGAAAAAAAACCGTTTCTTTTTTTTCCACCTTTAATTTTTAATTTTTATTATTTGTTGTTATAGCGTCAATAGAAATAGGTACACACTATGTGAAAATTTCAACTGTCTACCTATTACGATTCTTGAGACACAGCCCGCTGACAGACGGACGGACGGACGAACAGTGGAGGCTTAGTAATAGGGTTCCGTTGGTTACCCTTTGGGTACGGAACCCTAAGAGCTATGTTAAATAAACAATATATGTATACCTTTTAATCAATTTATTATTTTCTTTTGTTCCAGCCTTCGGCATCAGCAGCAACATCTGGGATCACGTTTTCAGAACGTTTGTACATGTTAAAAAGTTAGGTTTTAGCTTATATTGGTAAGAATAAATAGGTACTGAGATTTATTGTTGATATTCTGCCAAAGTTTAATTGTTTCAATGTTCGGACGGACCTCTGTCAATCGGAGCGTGGGGTAAATTGTCTGACTTATTTGAGATATTCACTTTGCAACCTAACGAACAAATACCAAAATAGAATTAAGTTTTCTCTATTGTAAGCAAACTTGTAACAATCCACAAAATATTAGTTGTAGGTTTAATGTAAATAATATCTAGTTGAACTTTCAATATGATTGTGAACTTGTAAGCAATGTGATTTGTGACGGTGCAAAAATGTCTATTGACCTCATAAAGTAGGTCAGGTTTCAAGGTTGGATAGTGGCGGGGCAATACTATCTACTATTTTGCGAGACTTGCACTCTTTTTTATACAACGTGTGTAACACCGAAATCGCGAAAAATAAATCGACTACCCCATACATTTATATGAGCATAACTCGACAAAATGTACCTACTGAACAGTTGATTTTTTCTTTGCGTTTTCGGGTTTGGTCTCATACGGCTGTTTATAATGATTAGAAGGTACCCCTTTTCAGGTTTATTATGTTACACGTTGTATAGAGATTTGTTTGGTGAAATCGAGTCAAGAATAGATACTTATTTTCGAAATGTACTTATTTTAACCTTAGAGCACTGATTTTCGCCTGACAAACCTCATGTTTTTTTTTGTATATTATTTCTAATTTATTTTTTTGTGGATTTGGACTATGTGATCGTCTTGAAGGATCAATAGTATTGTATGGTACAATTTAGAAGCATACCATAGAGTACGCCAATTAGTACCCATAGTACCCCACATTGCGCACCAAAGGATAAGTTAGTGGGAAGGGAGGGGCATTAAGTATGTAGGTAATAAATAAAATTCATAGAGACTAAATTACAATAAAATTAAATAGTTTTATCGATAAAAGATTGCGCTCCACTCTTTGTTTTTAGCGTACATTACATTGGCGAGAATCTACATCGAGATACTAAATCATACATTATTATATTGAATGAAACTGGTTGTGATATTAGAAATAAAAGTGACTGATTTTATAGATCAATAATTACCTACGTACTACGTAATATTATACTTACACATCGATATTAATGTTTTTTTTTTCTCTTTTCAGTTTTAGTCGATGGTTTTCAGTAGCTACCTAATGCCCCTCCCTCATTAGTACTATACGTTACATTCGCATATTTATGCTTTTCGAATTGGTGCTGTCAATGGCATGACTAGACTCAACATTTGTAGAACATATATTTCATTATCACGTTTTATATTTCCTGCCTCGTTTAAGGTATTTATAAATTTAAATGTTAATTTTAATTTATTATTATTTAACTACTGCGCATGATTGTACCTCAACCTATAGCAGGAGAAACAGTATGCTATTTTAAATAACACATTATTGATAGGATTATAATAGGAAAACATTAAAAGTACCTACCGATTTTTTTAATGATGGCCTGCTCCAGTTGTCGTTAGTAAATAGATGATAAGCTAGTTAACTTCGACAACTTATCGTATAATTTCCACACGAAGGTTAAGAATTGGTTTCTGAGAAATGGGTGTTAGACCGGAATAGGTACTCAAGGGTGACGTCAGCGAGTTATTGTGAAATGGAACAAACGAAGAAACGTACGCTTTTACTTAATTTATTTGCCATTACAAGAATTGTTAATCGTGTTGGCAATGTTGTGCCTACTAAATAAGGACTAAAAACTTTTTTGTTTTGTTACCTACCTAGTATGAAACCGTGCCATCAAGAATTATGAATATTTTTATTAAAAATTTTGTTTTAAAATGTTTTTTTTTTATTTGTCTTTTCCTGCGCCATTTCTTCCTTGTCCCACATGAGCCTCGAATGTTATCGGAATAAATCGTCTAAGAGCGCAATTGTATGAGACGAATAATATGTTCCTACCTATGCACTAACACAACGCAAAATACGCTCTATTTAGTTTGTAAAAAGTCAATTACAACATTTTTAGAAATGGAAAAGATAAGAAAATTTGCACCGGAACTTTAATAAAGAAAATTGTGTCAATAATACTTTAAAAAAAACATATTTTCGAAATATTTTGATAAGAAACAATAACATAACATAAATTAGGTAATCCGATGAATCATGTAACGAATACCTAAAGAAAGTTGTGAAAACAACACAAAATACATGCTTTATCCTTCCGACCTGTAACACATCTATTAAAAATTAATGTAATGTACGTGACATGATTAAATGTTATTTTAATTCCAATTTTATTTCCAATTTAGTTTTTATTCGAATTTTCGACAACAAGGACCAGAATTTTGTGCTCAACTGTACCTACTGACATAATTTATTCTAATTTTTAAATGTTATTTGATAATAACTGGCCATAAAAGTACGGTGACTGTTGTTATTTCAAAACAAATGTGATTTTGTTTTTTAATGAAACAGTTTCATGGTAGTAGAATTGCTAATCCTATTTTAATTAAGAAAAGTGCAAGTTTCGACAATGATTACAGTATTTAGTGAACATAAAAGTGTTTTGCGTGTGTCTGTACTTCTGTGCTTACTGTTAAATGTCACTGGATGCTGTTTTTCTGATTGGGACTTGGATTTTTTGACTGACGACCTCTTTCCCGCTGTGTCACCTATCCTGGCCAACACTAAGTCTTTGTTAGAAGATTTATTTAAGACTACTAATAAATATTGTTCGGGTAAGTCTATTATATATATTATAAAAAAATAAAATAAACAAAGTGTTTCAGAACGGCGTTGTCCTTGTTGAGGGTGATTTTCTGTATCCGATAATTATACAGTAAAGATTAAATATACTTAATTGCAGAAAAAAAAACTTTTATCTAAATGTACAAAAACAGTCGTAGTGACCATGCATTTCTGAAACATCCTGTTTCTACTAACTTTTGCCCGCGACTTCGTCCGCGTGGAATAGTTACTTGGGGCAGATATTTTTATTTAAGATTATGAAGTTTAGTAAAGTTTCAGTCAATGTTACTGAACAGAGAAAGAATAGATAGATATAGATAGTTTAACAAATGTTCGACGTGATTCTTTAAATTGGCATATTTTTTTATTTATAAACCGATTGACATGGCACTAAATGTTAAGTGAAAGTTACCACAATGTATTAGAGAAAACCACATCTAAATCGGGTAAGCTGTTTTTGAGATTAGCGTGCACAAACGCTCAAACAAACAGATATACAGACAAAAATTCTAACAATAATTGTTTTGGGTGCTATTTGCGTTGATAAAGATCCCGATACTTAATATTTTTTCTCATATATCTTCCATGTACCTACAGACATCGATCCGTTACATTTTTATTATATGTAGAGATCTATCTACATTATCCCAAACATTCAGGGACTACCTATTATAAAGTGTCAATTCCATCATGATTCGCGCCCGAAAAACTGATTACTTGATTGGGTATGCTATCGGCCAAATATAACTCCGTCTTTCTGTAGCAATGAAATCATGCTCAAGTATATATTAAAGGTGACCAGAAAAGCAAATGAAGATAAAAATGCCAAAAAATATCGAAACTTTCATTGGATAATTTCTTCTTGTTGTAAAAAAAAAAAAACAAAACTTGGCTTATAAGTATAACATTTCTGCAGCGTTTGTTATACGGTAGGTATCCATGACTGCAATATTAAACAATTAAGTATTCCTCGGAAGTCCTTCGGCACTAATTACGCTGACAACTCATCGATATAGGCGCATTCATGTTCAGAGAATTTTACGATCAATACGGCCACTTTCTACGAACTTTTATTTGTATTATAACGTCTTTGCATAATTTAGATCCCTAGAAAACTGTTCGGTTTTGTTGCAGTACCTACCTAACTAAACTAAAAATTTCACAATAACCTAACAAAAAAATAAATGCGAAATCGGTTCAGCGATTTAGGCGTTAACGTTGTTACGCTTTTACTCCTAAATCGCCTAATAGAAGGATAGGATTACAGGCTACTTTTTCGAATCTAAATTATCGCGAGAGAAGTCGCGGGCAAACGCTAGTGACTTAATGAAGTTTCGCCTGTCTTTAACAACAATTGGCGACACTCAAAAAGAAATGCCTGAATAAAAGTTCCCTGTTGTAGAACTGCGCAATAGTGAAAAAAATAATAGGCACTACAATTATAGGTATAATAGAAATTGTGTAGGTATAATGTTGACATAATAAATTCATGAAACACGATAAAAAAATGACATTATTTTAAATGCAAAATATCAAACACAGACCACGAAGAGGGCCCGATCCCTTCCGATGTGGTAGCCGAATGCGTCCGAAGGGGTCGCGAACTAGCCCGAGCGGCCACCCGACGAGGGAACGAGCTGGTCGGCAATGGCGTCAGCCTGGAAGATGCTTCTCCAGCCATGCTGCACTTCTTTTCTGCAAACCTGCCATCTGAAGTCAGGAAGGCGTCTGACACCTCGCATGAGATTCTCACCGCAACTAAGCTGCTGCAGATGAAAATGAGTACTGGGTGGGTATAATACCGTAAATATTTTCAGTACCTACCTAACACGTTTTTGCCAGGTGCATTTTTTTGCGTAGGTACAATAGGTACCTACACAAAAAAAATGCACCAATGCAATTTAAGACTGTTGTAAAACGATAGTCGCAGTTTATCTAAAGTTCTCGGGTCAAAGGACCAGAATTTTGTGCTTAATTGCTCGTCCTTTATATTTTTGGAATGCTAAATAATTACTTAATTATAATTTACCAAATAGGCAGTGGCGGACAAAGCCCGTCAGAGGCCCGGGGCGGCAAAACCGAATGAGGCCCATAGTTTAAGAAGTTGATGTAATTTTACAAGCTTTTTATTCAGTTCACATTTGAAAATCTTGCCAGTGAAATTTAAATTCGACTTAAATAAACATACATAGAGTATGGATATAGATAGGAAAATAAAATACGAAACTATCGGCAAAAAAAACCAATTACCTACTTAGTAAAAATAAAGTAAGTAATAGGTAGTTTTATTGTTTGAAAGGTAATTTAGTCGAGTGTTCCTAGCTATAATTTAAGAAAATCGGTTCAGCTGTTTAGATCATCGCTCTTTTCTAATGGATGAAGGCATTTGAACAAATTTTATAGGTTTGATCGGTTTAAATTTGATATTCTGATACTTCAACAATATTACAAGAACATGGTAATCTTGACCTGATGCTTCAACGTGATCTGGAATCTGCCGGATACCCAACTCCTCACTTACTTCTGGTAGACATTTCATGTTTGGGCTCATGGAAATGGTCACAAGGAATAGATAATAACTAGATTGTGATCCAAGGTCTGATGATGAATCAGAAAAGAGAAATAAATGAATACATTGGTGAAAGATACTACTAGCTACTTTCACTAGTTCAATCGATATGACATTTATTTTGATTAATGATGAAGTGCCTTTTATGTGAGTGTAGATTAAAGGTTTCAACTAGAAACCCTTCAATACACACTCACCTAAAAGATAAGTAAAGTATGAAAAGCATAAACCAAAAATTCAATTAAAAAACCCCTGACTTAAAGGCAGGAAAAAATAATATGTATTGATCATTTTAGTTTAATATATTGGCCCAAGCGTCATCGCGTCGGGGAGCCACTAATTAATAAAATTGTTCTTACTTGGTAAATACAAAAATTAGAGGTTTCCCAAGGCGACGACTATTTTATCTGTAGGTACTGTATGGGATATTTGTATCTCCCAACTCTATCAAACCACCTTTTAGATAGGTACTAAGCATATTTTTAAAATCTTGTGAAGGATTTGATTAAGGGATTAAAATGGATGCGTTTGGAGGCCCCCCAGGACCAGAGGCCCGGTACGGGCCACCCCTTCCGCCCCCCGTTAGTTCGCCACTGCAAATAGGTACAAGCGAATAGGTAACAAGTATGAAGCAATCTGATTATTTTAGGTGTAGCCGGGAAACTAGATTGCACAGGTGTGTTGATTGCACCTACTGATATGATGACCTACAACGTGAGCTAAGTAGTGTGTAAATGTAACTTAGGTGGAGTGAGCATGAAGTGAACTGTCATTCCATCTTGTTTGTATGGATTGACAGTTCACTTCACCTATGCTTACACGGTAAGATGTTTACAGAATTGCACAGCAGTTGCAGTTGCCTTAGTTAAGTCTTGTACTTCAATAACTTCCTACGGCATTACGATTGTTTGACCAGTACGATTGTATGGAGTTGAAAAAAGACTTTGACCTCTGAGTTTGTTTCGGTGTTTCTTCTCAGGGTAGTTAGATAGGAAACACCGGCGTCTAAAAGTGTTATGTTTAACCTACTTACAAAATAAATTTCATTTATCATTATCCTAGTGGTCCGGTCAAAATATACATTCACCCTTGCATAAATTCCCAAGAAGCTGAAAATTTACATGAACGTTAGGGATAGGCATTATAATGAAATTGTGAAAAGTCTCCATCGATCCCATGTGTGCAAATAAATGTGCAAGTTCATATTCGCAAAAATATATACTATTTTTTTTTTGTCAGACGCTTAGTTTTATGATAAAAATAGCTTAGATAAAACTTGCACACAATTTCATTATAATGGTATCCTAACGTTTATCAGTTTCTTGGGAATTTATGCAAGGGTACCACTATTTGTCGGGCTAAGTTGACCGGACTATAAAGCACAGAGTACTATGACAGCCATCACTAATATTATTAGTGTCCGCGCAATATGCGCTAAGCACAAGTTTACGCTGTCATGCCCAGATCCAGAATTGTCAAAGAGGGCTTTTGACAATTTTGGATCTGGGCATGACAGCGTATTTGGTATTTCAATGAATAAACCTCTCTGCTCTGTGCGGTGGCACTCATTATCACGCTTGGTTTGTATATGCCACCGGAAAATGGCAAACGCCGTAAGATTGTAAAATATCCCGTGAAATTGTAAACAATTTTTTCTAAATAAGACACGGTATATTGGATACTATTGAATTTGGATGGGATTTATTGTACAGACGCCAGCACATAAAGCTGCAACAATCTGTCAAATTTCTTTAATAGATTTTCAACTTTATCGCTAAAGCATTAGGTTCAAGGTTGATTGGGAAAATTTGACAGATTCGGGTAGCTTGATGTGCTGGCGTCTGTGCTTACACAAAACTATTTCTTAATCATATACCTATCGAGAAATTATAATCTCATCAAGATTTATTACAATCTTACGGAGTTGCAATTTTCCGGTGACATACCTATTTAACCTTTTGAACGCCATTGTCACGTATACATGACAAGCAAGCGCGCGCCCTGTACGCCAAACGTCACACATATGTGACAAAAAGTACGGCGAATTTGTAGCTTGGCGTCGGGGGCACGCCGATGCGTTTATGCTCTGGCGTTCAAAAGGTTAAGTTTTGCAAATGCCGCGTCTAGCAGTACTGGCAAAACATATCGATTAATTCTGTGTCCTAGAATCTTGTTTATAGTTTACAGTCTCATTTCCCCCAGCAGTAGAACTCCGAATACCTTCATCTCATTTCTGGAACACCAAGGAGTCCGTCTGAAAGACGCCGCGTATTGCCAGCCAGTGAAGGTCTGCTGCAGCAGTACCAACAAGTACCGGACCATCGACGGCACCTGCAACAACGAGGAGCATCCCGAGTGGGGCCGGAGGGGAGCGCCTTTCACTAGAATAGCGACGCCACGGTATGCTGATGGTACGTAGATAGATTTGTTATAAAATGTCGTGGAGCACCATGGAGTCCGTCTGAAAGACGCCGCCTACTGCAAGCCAGTAAAGGTCTGCTGCAGCAGTAGCTACAAGTACCAGACCATTGACGGCACCTGCAACAATGAGGAGCATCCCGAGTGGGGCCGGAGGGGAGTCTTTCACTAGCATAGCGACGCCACGGTATGCTGATAGTACGTAGATAGATATGTTATTAAACGTCCTGGAGCCTCAAGGAGTCCGTCTGAGGGGCGCAGCACACTGCGAGCCAGCGAAGGTCAGCTGCAGCCATTAAGGCACCTGCAACAACAAGGAGCTTCAAGAATGGGGGCCGGATGGACGTGACCTTTTCACTAGCAGTATGTTGCAGAGTAGTGAATTTAATTCCTAACCCGTTATTTATACTATTCATACTTCTCCTTGCTTTTTGGTGTTTTTTTCTGATTTGTTCGTCGCCGGATCCAACCCAGTAGTATCGTTTCTCCGCGACTCGTTGAGCTTCATTGACTCGGCATTCTGATAGTCGCCACTGTTGATTTTGGCCCTCAGGAGTTGCAGTGGTTGTGGTTGGGAATAAGTGTTGGGGGTTTTCCCACTAAAATATCCCGTTATTGATAATCTTGGCTAAAGAATAACAGCCGCACGGGTCGGTCTTCAAGGTTAAGCAACGCTTGCCTCGGTCGGTCTGTGGATGGGTAACGATCTTAACTAAACCGAGATTCTCCTCCGTGCCTCGGAAAGCACGTTCAGCCGTTGGTCTCGGCTATCATTTGTAGATCTTTGGCAGTCGTTACGGATTGTCAGAAGCCAGAAAATCTGACTCCAGTCTTGCCAAGAAGTACCGTGTTACCCAGTAAATGGGTTGTAGAGGTCTAGTAGGCAGCCGCTCCATGTAAAATACTGGTATTCAGGTGAATCCAGTTTGACTGGAAGCCGACCCCAATATAGTTGGGAAAAGGCTAGGCAGATGTAGATGTAGTCACAAGTACAAAATTTCTAGGAATCCATATAGATTCTAATATATATGTCATAGAAAACATATGTAAATGGTGTATGTAGCAAATTAAATCAATTCTCTTATGCCCTCTACATGCTCAAAAAAGTATCGAACCTAACCACACTACTTAGTGCTTATCATGCCTATGTGGGATCCACTCTATCTTATGGGATACTATACTGGGGATACTCAACGAATAAAGAAATTGCGTTCAAGGCACAAAAAAAGTGTATTAGTTCAATATGTGGGATACATCAAACAGATACATGTAAACCTCATTTTATAAACCTCAAGATATTAACCTTCCCTGCTCTATATATCTACACGGCTTCAATTTTAGTAAAATCAAACATCACTAGCTATAATGACACATTAACAAGTAGTAGACTTAAAAATACATTAAACAATAAAATATCCCACACTGCAGTATTTAGCAATAGTATTTTTTCTATGGGCATAAAAATATACAACAAGTTACCCATAGACATTAAGAGCCTTCATTCATTTAGTATTTTTAAAAGGAATCTAAAAGACTTCCTGATTAAAAAGGCATATTATTCTGTAAAAGAATTCCTTGAAGAGAAATAATTATTTAATATTCAAATGATTGTGATAATATATTGTGATATAAATTATAAGAATAGTATAATATAATATAAATTGAATGTTACATGAATAATGATAATATATGTGTAATGCCTACTGCTATGTAAACAGTGAAGTGCTGAGAATTTTTCGTGAGTTTTTAAGTTGAATAGACATTGTGGTATTTAGTATGCCTATCCGTGCTCAACGCTAATTGTATTTGGTGTTCTTATGAACGTCCAGGATTTCTTTGACACCTTGTCAGGGTTTCCTTGTAACTTAGATCAGGTTAAATGAATTCACACAACTTTAAAATGATGTCTGAATACACTTGCCTTTAACGTGAAATTTTCCAGGAATCTACACCATGCCGGTAGCTAGCAGCGGTCGTCAGCTACCCAACCCTCGGGTCCTCTCCACGAGACTGTTCTCAGACCAGCCGATAGGAAGTCGGGTGCTCAGCAACATGAACATGCAGTGGGGACAGTTCATCACGCATGATCTGCTGTTCCAAGTCATGGAAGTTACTGGTAACTTGGTCATGATATCTACGAAATAAAGCCCGGGAGATTGGATGGCTAATGCCTTTCCTTGATTGCACACCAGGTTTCCAGGATAATGTAATGGGAGATTTGTCATCACAGCAGTTTTGTTCTAAACGATTCTACGAATGTGCCATCCGTTATCAAGGAAATTGTTATGTGAATAAGAAGTAGTTAGGTACATATCTAGAACCGGTTTCTGAATTAAGTATTTTAAAAAAGGAACGTGTCAAACCCTATTTGAAAGTAGAAACGAAAGAAAAAGAGTTTATTTGCGACAAGCATGACGCATACCAAAAAATAAATTATACAAAATTACAAAAGTTATTCAAGTTGGGAAGATATGCGTCACATTCGCGCAAAACAGCCATCGCTCATGCTAAGCGATTTGAATGCCAAAATTTGACAGACTTTCTAGATATTATAGAGTTTGACAAATGCGTAGGTACCTTAAAATTCTTAATTCAGAAATGCGGATTAGTCTTTTAGCTGTTTTGCATCCCAGCGATCTTTATTCTGTTTGTTAAAGGGTTTCTGCTGAGTGGGTATCATGATCATCTTCCTGTACAAGGACAGGAAGATGATGATATTACTGGGGTCCATACAACACGTTTGCTTCTTTTATTTGCCCCTGTCGTCAAGCCATCATTCGCAGCTGGGTTGTCCTACTCTAGATCTAGATCTATGACTCCATTAATTCCTATTCATACATAGACAAAGGCGGCATCCAATGCTGCCTAGGCAATGGCGCGGAGGTCCTCCCCTCAGAGTGGCAGAACGACAAGTGCATCCCTATCTCCGTCCCAGAGGACGACCAGTTCTACCGCTACCACGGCATTAAGTGCCTCAACTTCGTGCGAAGTGTCACCACCCCAAGAGATGACTGCAGTCTGGGACATGCGGAACAGGTAAATATTCTACGGAAGATTTATTCGATACTACCTCCTAGTTTATCCGTATATTGTCCCTTGTCAGATCGTACCTAATACAGGGACAATAAGTATCCTAATTCTTTCAGGCCATGGTCTACCCGTGATCTAAATTACACCCAAAGACGTTAATCCGTTGAAGGGCGATTGTTAAAAGTAATTTTACTTAAGTATAGATGCATGGCTATGATCCTACTCCCTAAGTAGGATCATAGCCATGCATCACAACAGCCGGTCGATTCTATAAAATAAGTGAAGAGTACCTATGAAGTGAGCTGTCATTGCGATAAGGAGATGCTAGGGATTGATAACTCACTTCAGTCTCTTCACCTTAGTTCGATTGTTACAGAATAGCACTAAGTACTGTATTCCT
The DNA here is from genome assembly GCA_002192655.3 of Mamestra configurata. Classification (NCBI taxonomy): domain Eukaryota; kingdom Metazoa; phylum Arthropoda; class Insecta; order Lepidoptera; family Noctuidae; genus Mamestra; species Mamestra configurata. Next base: position 62,910 of record NDFZ01004762.1, on the reverse strand, counting down.
CGAAGGGGCGGGGGGCTTCTGAGCTGCTCACTCCTTCGGCAGCTGTCGAACCATGTCAAACCATTTCGGCAGTTCTTTATTTTTAGACTTAAAATGATAAAAATAAATTGGATAACAAGGTGGTGATCCAATTTATTTTGAAACACATGTTGAAAGTTAAGGATGACTCTACCTACCAGCTCTTAAATTTATGGACATCAGGTCAGGCGGAAAAGCAGGCGAAGTAGGTAATTTCAGACTTCATTCTCCACAGGTCCATAAGCTTGACTCATTCCGAATAAATATGCGGTTTTTACACTTAGGTAAATGTAGCTTGATAATCTTAATTTATGACAATTAGTCACGGAATTATCACGAAATAGGTTTTATTTGCACTACCTTCTAATGGGTAATTACCCACCTATCAACCGCTGGTTTAATCGGAATTATCGATCGACCTTGTTTCTTGTGAATCATTTTTTCAGAGACTGTTTACCAAGGACTTGCTTATTTCAGGAAAATCTGTCAGAATTTATTTTTATAGTAGGAAGTGGGATGGTTTAAACTTAAGCAGAAAATTAACGACAACGTTTTCGAATAGTTTAGGTACCTATCTATCAACATAAGTTAAGTTAACAATTCAGTGTATCCCCACGTGTGGCACGGTCCTGCCAAGTCCGTGCAGTATATATGCAGTACCTACACGAACTCGGTGAACTCTATGGGCTCGAGTGCTACGGACTTGTGTGCACGTATATAATTGCTGAGGCGACTGTTAATGCCTGTAAATCAACATCAACCCAAAAATAAAATTAAAGAGTTGAGATGTTCACTGCACATGTGCTTGTTTCGTTTATCAGAGCCAGAGCATTGGCAACTAAAACTGGAGTTTCTTGTTTAAATCTTCGTCACGACTTCGCGTGATGCGAAAGATGTCTGGACTTGTCATTGATTGATTGCTTCTCGTCCAAAATTATTTTATCCTTTTGAACGCCATACCCGTTGGTATGGCGTTCAAAAGGATAAAATAATTTTGCTTGTCGTTACAAGCAAGCGCGTGCCTTGTACACCAGACGTCACGAAAATGTGACAAACAGTATGGCAAATTTTTGGCTTGGTATCGGGGCACGCCGAAGTGTTTATGCTCTGGCGTCAAAAAGTTAACAAGTGACAAACAATCGCGTTATATCGCAGCAAAGCATCCAGCAGTCAATCTGCCTAGTCTTTTCACAACTATATTGGGGTCGGCCTACAGTCTTACCGGAATGCCCATTTAGTAATGAAGCTAATCGGCTTGTGTTAGGCCCGTATTACAGACGCCCACTCAAGCATTACGTACTTTAAACCAATGAAAGATACAGGCCTAACTGTACATTAAACATTCCTCTTTTCAAGATGAACACAGTAACCAGTTACTTGGACGGCTCGCCGATCTACGGGTCGGACAAGAAGCTGGCGTCGAAGCTTCGCAGCAGGTCAGGAGGACGTCTGCGCCAGGAGTCGAGGAAGGACTGTCTGCGAGGGTTCCTCCCCAGCGTCAGCGACAAGTTTGCTGTCTGCGACTTGAGGAACTCCTCAGATCCCTGCTATCTTGCTGGTAAAACTTTTAGTTCTTAGAAATTTATTCAAGGTACTATACATCTACCCTTTACTGAGGCGAGTCGGACACGCATTTGGCTTATCTTTTTTTTACCTGACTGCGCGACGCAGAGGAGGGTCTGATGCAGATGGTGGTGATGCATCAAATCTGTGAAGCTACGCCACATGTCAGCGCCAGGACTCGAGGAAAGACTGCCTACGTGGTGCCCAGCGTCAGCGACTTGAGGAACTCCTCGGATCCTTGCCACCTTGAGTCGGAATTGCACTTGGCGAAGAGTTTGAATGTCTTTTTAGTTGGTCTATCTTGTGCCACTGCTGGGTAAAGGTGACTCCCGTATTTTTCCATTCAGCTATATCTGCTACCTTCTCCGGCCAAACCGTCAGGAATGAGTCCAAATCGCAGGACCTCTTGGTTTAGTAAAAAAACAACCTGAGTAAATGTACAATTTTCGCGCTCACTATCCCAATTCCAGGTGACACAAGAATTAATCAGACACCGACACTAGCCATGCTGCACACATTGCTTCTCCGTGAACACAACCGCGTGGCAGACATCCTGAGCGACCTGAACCCGCTGTGGAGCGACGAGAGACTGTATCAGGAGGCCAGAAGGATCGTCATCGCTGAGATACAGCATATCACATACCAGGAGTGGCTGCCGGCTAATTTTGGTGAGAGAGGATTGATATAATGGTTGTCGTATTGGCCCAGTTGTTGGTCCCCTGTTGATTAGTTTAATGTAAGTGTCGGATCCTATCAAGCTTGGCAGTGTTACCCTGAAGCGAATATATGGCGCAGTAATTCAACGCTATTAGGTACTTACTCAATAATGCTTGAACTATTCTACAAATCAACAACTCAGTCTCGAATGGGGAAAACAGGCATAAAATAAACGTTAAATAACACCGAAACTTCTCCTTATTCATCGACATTTTGTTCTACATAGACTAGTCATGTAAGTACCTAACTTAAACTCACACCTCTTACTCACGGGGGTAGATAGGTTATATAGAACGTCACCTACTCCCGAAGCTTACATACTCTCTTTGCATCGTTTACTATCATATAAACCTAAAAGGCTCACAGTTGTATTTTATTAGTGATAAGGATTGCAAAATGTCGGGGATTGAACAGTTGAACAAGTGACAAGCCGGTAGCGCATACCAATCCCATACTTTAATTTGTGCGCACAGCTAAGGAGTGGAATTCCGCCGAAGTAATTTGTTCCAGATAGCTATCATCTGAGGGTCTTAAAGGCAAGAGTGAATAGGTTACTTTTAGGCATATGTGCTTTATCGTCGACTACATCATCGCAAAAAAAAATACTCCTTGATAATCGTTGTCCGTGGTAGTGTCACTTTTTTTTTGAACCTATAAGCATATAAGCACGTCAGTTGCAAGTACTATACACCTGACCTTTCTGAAGAACATCACCAACATATTCAACGCCCTATAAGGACATACACTTGTTCTCTGTCTAATAGTAAATGTTTCCAGGTGAATACTACCTCCGCTACTACCGCATATCGCCGTCCACCCTGTACACGCGCGACTACAGCTCGGAGGTAAACCCTGGAGTCATTAACAGCTTCGGGGCGGCCGCCTTCCGGTACCTCCACACCCTCATCAGCGATAACATCATGACATGTCCCAACAGTTACAATGCTGCTTATTTGTACAGGTACACCTAACAGCCATACATTCTTATTCTAATATAAATAATATTGGGGCGAAAGTTACGGCGCAGTGATGACCCGTTTGCTCAAACCCTGGCCAGCACTTTTTATTGTGTATATTCTATTGTTCTCCAAACGGTAAAGGAAAATATCGCAAGGAAACCGGCACGTCTTGGAACCAAACATTCGAAGAGATACTCTAAAACGCACTTGGCCAGAGGTGTGGATTAAGGGACTCTCTATCTGCCTGAGAGGAGGCATGTGTCCAACCACTGGGAGCGTAATAGGCTGATGATATGAGAGGCAAACATTTTGGAGCCAATGATAGTCAATGCCTACATATGTTAATCTTTTGAACGCCAGAGCATACACGCAGGCGTGCCCCCGACGCCAAGCCATAAATTCGCCGTACTTTTTGTCACATATTTATGACGTTTGGCGTACAGGCTACGCGCTTGCTTGTCTTGTTTACGTGACAATGGCGTTCAAAAGGTTAGTACTGGCCACCAGCATACCTTTAAACATGTCTGTTAGGCGGCACGACATCTACTTACCTGTAGCTGCCTTAACTCCGGTAACGTATGAAGTGACGAGGGGATATTTTTGATACAACCTTTTTATACTCTACCAATTTGTCCAACTATACCTTATAATCTTTAACTTCCAGACTAAGCGACCATTACTTCAACCCGAGCCTCCTGGAGTCATCTCCAGATGCTTTCGATGACGTGGTCCGCGGTATCATAGCACAGAACGAGGGAGAATCAGACCCTTACTGTTCCGGGGAGATCACGAACCTGCTGTTCAAGTCGCACAACCGATGGGGCATGGACCTAATAGCTATGGATATACAAAGAGGCAGGGACCATGGGATCGCATCTTATAATGATTATAGGTAAGATAGAATACACTTTGTTTGAGAAGCCATTTCATTGGGTTGGCATTTGGCACAGAACAGAACATTTAAATTTTAAGAGCAGGCATTCATTGCTCTGTGGGCGACAGGATGCATGGATTATTACGATACTCTTTGATGCACGGCTTTAAACAAGTGACATTCTGTTGGCGGTAGCGTGGCGTAGGCGATTGTCAAACGTCAAAATAAATGGAATGTATGGGATTGACAAACGCTGCCGATATGACACGTGGTCAATCCTCACATTTTAGCATTTTGACAATCGTATTCGCTATTAGAATGGTACTGTGTCTAGAGCCTCTTATGGCTCAAAGCGATCTTGAAGGACATTCTTTGGTCCACACTTAGGTTTACAACTACAAGGATAGTGCTTTCCGTTTGATTTTTATATATCGCTGCGTTTGACGGGCGGGCGTTTTGGGGGTCTGTCTTTATATAGAACTTTGACGTTCAAAAAGTACACTCACCCTTATTTGAATAAATGACTTTTGACTTTGACTATCTGAGGTAGGTAGGTAGTTGCGGGATGAGGAAGGAGTGTTGTCGCCGACAAAGGGCGAATGAGTTGACATCAGTACACCAGACTTCAGCTTTTACGGCTACCGAGGACAACGTCAAATACAAAGCGATCATCGCGCGAATACGCAATCATCGCGATTTTTCGGCGAAACCGGATGGCGCCTTCTATTGGCGCGACGAAGCTTTAAGGTTTGACGAAAAAATAATCGCATAGATCGCATATTTGCGAAATAATCGCTACTTGAAGGCCTATAATATAAGGTTTAAGTGAGGTGACGAATTCTTCAGTTTACCGAGGAAGAAGAGAAGCAGATATTTACGCATTGTGTTTCAATTTTTTAGGGAGATCTGCGGTCTACCGAGAGCAAGAAGTTTTCAGGATTTAGCGAATGAGATACCACAAGATGTAAGTCATAAAATTTTACTATGCTCTGATTTCTAATAGCAGGTTAACTGTTATTTTTACTGTTTTTTGTTGGTTATTAACTGTTTTTATACGTACGGGTAAAAAGAGGTGGATAGAAATGGTGGGGCGAATAAAAACGAAACTTTGCTTGGGATTTTCACGTTATTTAAACATTGTTTGCAGCAATGAAGAACTCCAATTTTTTTAACAATCATTTTATATTTAAATGGACGCTTTGTGAGGAACAATTAATATAGTATTTATGTAAACAAAACCCAATAAAAGTTTCGTTTTTATTCACCCCTGCATTTCTATCCACCCCGTTTTACGGTACTTAAATATAAACTTGAGCAAGGCAGACTATAGTATGCGCCAGATAAATGTGGAATAAAGTATATTGACCTTTCCCTAATAACTGTTCATAGGTACCTGAACAATTAAATATGAATCGTTTTTCATTATTAGACAATGTTAAGGATCACGAGAGATGATGATTCGGGACAGCTTTGTGTCATTAATTCCGTTTTTCAAATTCAAAATGTCAATAATTGTAGGTGGGTCAATGACCGTTATTCCACGATTATCTGGCGCCTACTATAGCATAATTTGGATCAAAAACAAGTGTCATCACATTAGTTTGATTGTAGAGATGCTTGGGAGAAGTTATGCAGAAGACGTCTTGTTGGATTCATGTCATTCATGTTGCAGACACCAAATCAAGGAGCTTTTCAAAAATACCTTTTTTTTCTTACATTCCAGCGTATAAACGCCCTTCAATGCCTTTACGAGTGCGTGGACGACATCGACCTGTTCGTGGGCGGCGCCATGGAGCGGGACGTGTACGGCTCCATCTTAGGCCACACCTTCCAGTGCATCGTGGCTGAGCAGTTCTACCGCACCAGGATCGGAGACCGGTTCTTTTATGATAACGGGGAGATGCCGCATTCTTTTACCAGTGGTATGTTTTATATTGGGGAGTTTTTGACGAAGCTGGCAGCCGCATGAGTCGATTTAAATGGTTAACGTCGAATTCGGCCTTCGTTGCCTCGGTGAGTCGGTTAAGCCATCTTTTCCAACCGACATTCGAACATCGTTAAGGCAGTCAAAAGCAAGAAAATCTGACACCAGTCTTGCCATCAAATGTTTGCATTAGAAAGCCTAATTCTTAAGGAAGGTGCTACAAATTTTAGAAGCTGCAATAAGAAAAAGAAAACCGGCCAAGTGCGAGTCGGGTTCGAGTGCAAAGGGTTTCGAAAGAATAATATTTTTTTAAACATGTTACTTTAATAAGTAAATAAATCAAAGACTTCTTATAGGTTTTTCTGTAATCGATATGTAAAAAACCAATATTATTATCGATATTTTTCTCAAAATTTTAGGCTCAGTAGTTTTAGTCATAGTCAAAAAAAAAATGGTGATTTACTTTAAATATTTCAGTTGACGAATAGTTTTGCCTAACCTTTCAAGGAAAATAGGCGTTTCTAAATATTCTGAAATCTATCAACTAACGTTCGTTGTCTTTCCAGACCAACTAAAAGAAATAAAGAAAGCGTCAATGGCCCGGCTGATCTGCGACAACACCGATGGAGTCTACTACGTGCAGAGGAAGGCCTTCGAAGTGGAATCCACTCACAATCCGAAGTACCGCTGTGACGACTACAACGCTATCCCTTATGTGGACCTCACCGCTTGGAAGAAACCTACCATCTTTGATTGAAGAAGACATTATGATAGGAGTAGGGAACGTCGCCGGCACCGACTAGTATATAAGTAAGGGAAAGTGAATTTAAAGTATGGTAAACTGGACCAGTTGTTACGGGCAACACTAAGCGATATGCGGGTAAAACGGAGAGAATTTGGCCTATTATTTGGGTACTAAGTGCACAATAAACATCAAAAATTCTATCTAATCATTTGAATCGAAGAACACTCATGAGTTTTACAAAGAGTATTTCATAAATATTGGCGGCCCTTCTACATGTGTACTAAAATATCGTTTTTGATTTCTCCCAAGTTAAGATAATCAACTACTTTTGTGATATGTTGCAGTATTAATTTGCATTTTTTTAAATAGGTTTTACTAAGTTTTTACAATTTTTTTTTATAGTGAGTTTAAGTTTGTGTACTATTTTACCTTCCAATCAAAACCATTCAAATTTTGAAAAGTGTACACTATTATAAATTGATAGGATTTGTAGAATCTATGTATAAATATTGTATAAGAAGATATCATTCAACCTGTCCCTAGCCGGGATATACCACTGATTAAAAATAAAATCACTGTTAAGTATTTGTTAATTTCTGTTATTTAATAAAGTGTGTTTAAAATAAATTAAAAATTTATATTTTATGTAAAATCTGTACCTAAGTAACTTTTTAAACTCGAAACCCACGAATTTTTACGCAGGCTTCATCGGAAGCTTAACTGTTGCAAATACCTACACATTGAAATATAAATATCAATGCAAACCTATTTGCGTTGATATTTACATATCACGACGTATACTGGTAGGACGTGATACTATGACCTATCATAGTATCACGTCCTACCAGTATACATACGTCGAGTTACCAGCAATCCTATATACAGGGTATATTTTTCATGTGTGCGTGGAAGGCCAAATCCGAGACTATGAGGAATAAAGAAAAACACTGAAAGAAGTCTCGAGTCCGATTTTGATGAAAACAAACTGCATATAACAGAAACGGAACCAATGATTTTGAAACACACCCTGTATGATTACACCAACCGAAATTGTCGCTATTAAGGATACAATTCTGGGAAGTATACGAAGCGAATAAGAACATTGATATGTGACTGAAATTCGGACTAAATATCAAAATAAAAAAAAAAACCAGCCAAGTGCGAGTCGGACTCGCGCACGAAGGGTTCCGTACCATTATCTATAAAAACGGCAAAAAAATCACGTTTGTTGTATGGGAGCCCCCTTGAAAAATTATTATTATTTATTTGTAATATTGTTGGCCACACGGGATTGTTTATTAGAAATCCCGGGAAGATCCATATTAATATCAACATTTCGATGCAAGTAAATAAATAACCTACCTAATTCCGACCTCTGATTATGAGGAAAGACTGTTTTACAACTATTAGTTCAATCATCTATTAGTATAGTCACCATACTATTTTTAGGAAACGAGGAAAATGGCCAAATAGGCAAGTCTTTTGGGAACAAGAATAGCAGGATCATTACCGATTCTCACGCATGAGTCATATTAGCTAAGGCAACATTTCGGGAATAACCTTACCGGTGACCCATAACTTATGATAAGGGATACCTAAATGATGTAGTAGGTACCTACTTCATATGATGTCAAAGGCCTGAGGCTCCGTTTGGGTTTAATGCTCGGTGGCAGTATTGAAATAGTACCGGGGAGTAGACACCTATTTATCTTCGACTGTGCGAAATAGATTTCAGACGAACGTGAGTACAACTTATTTTATTTACTAACCTTTGAAAATGATACGGCAAGTTAGGCAAGCAGTAAGTTGTGAAAGTTGTGGTACATTTTATGAGATTTTATTTTTAATAAGCTTATCTAGGTCTCGTTTGTGGTAGACATTTGGAATAAAGCCCATATATTTTTTTTTTATCTGCCCTAGGCTAGTTTTAGTCGTGGCACTCGTGGCCCAAATAGCAACGGTTATTTATTTTAAATTAAAAATGTACATTTTTTACTATTTATTTTTCACTTTGTTTGCTCATAAAAAAATGTAAAGTATTAGAATGGCGTCGTTTTTGTTATTTTAAATTTTAGAACTAATCGTGCGATTTGGATGTGTTCTATATTTTAGCAAGATTTTTTTAAATTATCTTCTTAAATTTTGTTTCAGGTTCCTTTTAGTTCTGGGCTATCGCTAACGATCTAAGCACAAGAGCTGTGTAGTCTCAGAAAATTCCGGTGTTTTACGTGAAAAGCTGCAAAATGGCACAGTGGAGGTGCTCAGAACTTGCCAGATTGAAGAGGGAGATGGACTCACTCAGCTACGAAACCCGTGCTGACAGCGGCAGAGCTTTGAGTGACAATAGAGATAAAATTGCGCGACTACGTACGAATATACGTAATATGGAAGCAGAGATTCATGCGATTGAAGACGATAATAGGAGATTAGAAAGACGAATGGCTGAAAATAGAGCAAGTCTTGAAAGGGCACGTGCGCGGCTTGACTGCCACCCTCAGAGTTGCAGAGGATGTAAAAATATTTGATACTAGCTTGATCCCGCGGAATTGCTCGCGATGTTGTAATTTTCGCAGAAAACTCCGTACTTACTTAAATTGATCGAAATACCAAACAAACAAACAGACTCACTTTCGCTTTTATAATATTAGTTAGGATTTGAGCTCTTTGTTTTTGGATGGCAAATTGTTTATTAGTAAATTCTTTGGTCAGTCTTTGTGTGCTCTTATTTCTTCGTCAAAGTCAAAGTCAATTCATTTATTTCAACTAGACCATTAAAAGGCACTTTTGAACGTCAAATTTACAGTTTAAAATTAAAATATAAGTGACTCTAGTTGTCCATTCGCAAAAAGTAGATTCTTATGGAGAAGAACGGACAAGAAACTCCATAGTTACTCGTAACCATGCAACCGATTTTAATACATTATCATTTAAATGTTTTCTTCCGGAAGGTTTTATGTGTAATCCCTGTATTTTATACTTATTTAAATAATTTGAGAAATGTCGATGTTTTTATATTTGTATAATTTTTTATTCCCACATTTTTCCTTTAACTACAAGTAGTAATTCGTAACGGAATATTGTATTGTTTTAATAAAAACACACATACCTACTTTGTGAATTTTATTAACCATTCAAACTTTTTGACTGGCCTGTTGGTCGAGTGGTTAGTGACCCTGACTGTTAAACCGGAGGTCGTGGGTTCGATTTCCACCCAGGACAAATCTTTGTGTGATGAGCATGATCATTTGTTCTGTGTCTGGGTGTAATTTGTCTATAACATGTATGTATTTAGAAATATATAAGTATGTTTATCAGTTGTCTGGTTGCCATAGCACAGGCTCTGCCTAGTTTGGGATCGGATGACCGTGTGTGAGTTGCCTCAACATATTATTATTATTAAACTGAAACGAGATACTGCTCTTAGTGAAATAGTTTTTTAATTAAAGTCACTTTGCAACCTAACGTAGCCTACGTATTTTTCATAATATTAAATTACCGTTAACACGTGACTTTAAACAATAGTAACTTTTGCCCAGTGTCCTTTTTGGTTGGGACAGAGTGATTAGTCAGTAAAAGTAATATGGAGTCAATCAGGACTAATCACAAGGGCCTATTATAGTAAAGCAATTCAGCTGTTGTTGAGCTATTGGATTTAAGCTTTTGAACGCCAGAGCTAAACGCATCGGCGTACCCCCGACGCCAAGCCACAAATTCATCGTACTTCTTGTCACATATTTGTGACGTTTGGCACGCACTTGCTTGTCATGAATACGTGACAATGGCGTTCAAAAGGTTAAAGACAAAACACCGATTTAATATTAATATTTAATATAATCTTATAAAAACAAGTTTAACATTTGTCACGATAGTTATTTAAAAATTAAACCTTATGACATAAAAACAATATTGGTCTATTATTCGATATTATAACATCTATTATATTTTACAATAACTGCTGTATACTTATTTATAAAGAGCCGTAAACTGGGCCGTAATTTGTTTAAAGAGATTATTTCACGGTACAATATTTTATAATAGGCAGGATCATTATCAACAACCATTGATTATTATAATTATAATAATTAACTATTATCTGCCAACTGCTTGATTTTAACCATATAATCATCATTATGACGATAATAGTCTCACTTTGTCTCCTATCGGAAGGTCTGGCCCGCAATGACAGCGGACACACGTGTGTGGAGAAAGGAGAATAATGGGTCAATTATACAACGTGTAACATAATAACTGAAAAGAGGTCTTTGGTCTCATCATTTACAACTTTTACCATTGGAACAACCCGAAATCCTGAAAAAAAAATCAGCTGCTCAATCCATGTTGTTGAGTTAGGCTCATATAAATGTATGGCACTGTCGATCTTTTATTCACGATTTTAGTGTTGGTCTCAAAGCAAAAATTTTCCATAATGGTGAGTAAGATGTCCCCTTTTCAAGTATTGCATTTATTCTGTTACACGTTGTATATAAGTTAGTTATTGTGCGAGAGACACATAACCAAACTAATTTAAATCACTACAAACGATTTTGCGATGAAAAAATCAAGCATTCGGTAGAAGTTTACCTATGACTTACAGCTTAGTCCTAATACAAAGCGATCATTGCAGAAATACGCGATCGTCGCGTTCATTGTATGGTGAAATCGGAAAGCGCCTTCTATCGGCGCGAGGACATGTCGGGTTTGCCATATAAACGAACGCGACTATCGCGTATTCGTGCTTAAGTCTAAGGGATATTTATCTATTTACAAAGTAACGATACTATCGAGCATCTAAATTTACAAAACTAAACTCTATTCCATACACCTAAGGTCTAATATACAAACAAAATTCAACCTAAATCAGCAAATTCCTGTTACCTGGTTTATCCTTACCCAGCAAGGTGGTGATCTTGTTCTGGAAGGTGTTCCAAGTGACCGAGGAGTTCACGATCTGCGACAGGCCTGCGGGCTTGGCGATCCTTTCGAAGAACGGTCTCTTGTACAGTCGTTGAGCCTCAAGCCTCTGGTCTTCAGTCACTCGTCGGTCGTCTAAATGGTTTAGAGACGGGAACTGAGATATTACGAAGAGCCTGGAAAGTTACAATTATTTCGTTTATTCACTTTTTACCCCCTATCAATTTACATCGATCTTCAAAGTTAAGCAACGCTTGCCAGGGTCGGTCTGTGGATGGGTGACCATCTTAACATCCCGAGACTCCTGTAAAGCCATTGCTCCCGGCTGTCATTTGTAGATCTTTGGCAACGAATAATCAGAAGCCAGAAAATCTGACACAATTATGCAGTCTTGTCAAGGGGTATCGTGTTACCCAGTTATTGGAGGTCAGCTAGGCAGTCACTCTATATAAAAACTAGTTCTCTATGTTAGACTTGTTCTATAGTTATACTTAAAGCCAATTCCCAATAGTTTATTTATTTATTTCGATCTCCAACATAAGATACACACATGTAACATAAAACACAGTGATACAGTGGTTCACTCAAGTGTGCTCCTTCAGTTATAGGAGACCACAGCATGCACATATAACTAGGTTTACATACCTACAAAATAAAAATAAAATAATCACAAAATTAAATTAGAATTATAATCAAATTATTAGTTATTATTAATTATAGTTGAAGAAAAGCAAGGCAGATTGACTGTGAGAGTAGGTAATGAGAATGAATATGAAGAACCATGATGGATGGAATGTGCGAGCGGTAATTATGTCCAGAAAAGGGGGTGACTTAGGGGTGAAGTAACGGAGTAAAGTGAGCACTCTTAAGCATCACCTTCACGGGCGAGTGTCTCGCGGATATATTGTTGTCCTATCAACTCAATGAAGCTGTCTCGCGGCTATTCGACGAGTGCTAACAGACGAGCTATGCTACGTCTCGCAATCGCCTGAAAACTTATTCTACAAAACAAACGTGCTGCGATTTATTTATTTATTTACACTTTACGCACACAAATGTACAGAGGCGGACTTAATGCCATAGGCATTCTCTACCAGTCAACCTTTGGGTGATGCAGAGAATGGTGGTAGGTGCAATATGGTGAATAAAAAGCGATTGATATTTAATTAATACATACAAACATTTAAATAAATAATACGAATATATAAACTATACATACAATATAACTATATAATAAATACTCAAATTAACAAGATAAATAGGTACACGAAATACTTCAATTACAACAAATAGGTAATTGGAAAACATTAGCGATGTGATGATACTACTGCCAACTTCTTACGAATATGTTCGCGAACTTTAACTTTGAAGGCTAATCGGTTGGTGAACATCCTAATTTCCTGGGGTAGCGAATTCCATAAAGAAGGAAGAGTGAATAAAGTCAGTACGGTGATTTGTTTTGGCTATGCGAAAAACTGGACGGTGACTAGCTCGTGTAGGTAGAGACTAGCTGAGATATGTACCTACCTTTTTGTGTAGTGAATAAAGTAGCAATAGGGTATTCTACTGAAAAAATCTATTATGTCCGTCAGATCGATTTCCAAAAAAATATTGGACACGTATTTTTTCTTTTTGCACATAAATAAAAAAAAACAAAGATACAGTGCGTTGAAAACTCGCGTGACGTCACTAGGATAGTACAATTTTTACTAGCGACGTGACGTCACCAGCCTCTTCTCTTGAACTTTGATGCACTTAATCTTTATAATTTTTTAGCGAATTGAAATGGCAAAAAATACGTGTCCAATATTTTTTGAAAATGCAACGGACGGACTAAATATGATTTCTGCCTGGTAGAATAACCTATTCTGTCATGTTTCAGTGTGAGCTGTCCTTCTAGTGTAAGTTAACCTCAGGGTCAATTATACCTGTACTGCAGGTACTCGTAAAAGGTGCCTCCGTTGAAGTAGCTGGGCGCGGCCGGGTTGCCCATCAGCGAGAGGTACTGCAGGTTGGGGCACGACTCCTTCAGCTTGCCCACCCACGGGTACAGCGACGCGATCTTGCAACGATTCAACCTGGAAGTTGGGGTAAATACGTTATAATAATCAGTAAGGATCGGCATAGGTTACTATTTTGGGTCAATGAACCTGAATGATAATGTTAATATGGACATGCCGGGGATTCCCGGGATTATTTTTCTGAATGTTGACGTATTACATGAAGTTCAACTGTTTTAGATATCATGAGTATGCATGACGAAATTTCAAAGTACTCATTTCCGATATAAGCTGGTCCCGCGCGGTGCTGTTTGTCATATTACTTACTGGTGCCGGTTTTCAGAAGGCATATCCATGTTCTGCAGAATAGTCCATGACTCTAACATGTGTATTTTGAGAATACCAGTGAATAGAAAGCTTGGATCTTTCCTGACCGTATAAAATGATGAAACACTCGAAAAATCGTTTTCTTAAAAATGTGATTCCTTATTATCAACTTGGCATTTTTTTCTACAACGTCGATTTTATAATTAATTCAATAAAGAAAAAAACTTGCCAAGTTTATAATAGAGTATTTTTTTACATGCATTTGTTGCTGACATTCCATGGGATTTTGAATATCATTCTGAGCATCTTGGTTCGAAAACGCTCTATGATGTTGATATAGATGTATGGAGTTCTAGCACAAACTGAACTTTATTGTATGGGTTTTAAAGTTATTTTTCTAAAACCAAATTTATTTATTTACATTTTTGAATTTTTTTGTATTCGTACATGCTAGCTTTTTTTTTTAGGGATATCACGTCATCAAATGACTTCTTCCGCTCTGGGTGGAGCGGAAGGGCGTTTCAGACTCTTACTGATTAAAACCCATCCGTAAAGCCCTTTGCGTTTCAGGGCCGCGGTGACTCTTTCGAACAAATTACGCATCCCTGGGTACATCCCAGGGTTGCGGATTTTGTTCGAAAGAGTCAGTAGCTTACAGATTGTTCTATAATAAAGTACCTAGTACATTTCTTGCCAAAGCGAACATCAATCAAAGCACTAACCACAAAAGTTCCAACTTCGGCAATGGCGGAAGGCAGCAGTTCTCTGTGATGGGGTTGTCATCAGCTATCAGGGATGTTAGGCTCTTGAAGTACACCACAGCATCTAGGTTCCTGAAAGAATAGCATATTTATAACTAAATCACTGCATATTATAAAACAAAGTGTCTCCGCCGTGGCAGTTTGCCTGTTTGAATATATCGCTTCTTAAAGTAAAACCGAAAGTTACTAAACGAAAATTTTCATGAATTGAGGTATCAATGCCATCTATATAAAACAGTGACACTTTTCTAATATTGGCTCCCCTATAAAATTTCATAATTTCGTTTAGTGACGGTTTTACTTTAAAGGTGCGATATGTGATAAACTCAAAAACTATCAAACATTTTTTTCGTATGGTTATCCCTATGGAAACAATGATCACGAGAAAGGTTTAGGTGTATAATTTATTAAGGTTTTGAGTAAATTCGGCATGTTCATACACCAAGGCTCAGATACCCGTTCAATTTTCAAACCGTTACTCTATGTACTTGACACAAAACCTTTTCATTTCGGTTTCGTTCGAATAAACCGGTATTTGGAGGAGTCTTTACATAGATATTTTTTTTTGGATTAAACGGTTTAGAACAATAAAAACCGCTTAATACTGGCGCAACGTGTTTACTGACACGCCCGCCGCGCCACGCTCATCGAATAAACCGGTTAACTTAGGTTAAGATAAAGTTCTTAAAACATTCACGTTCTTTAGAAAAGTTCCGAGCAAAACCGCAATAAACCGGTATTAACCGGTATTTTACTACCGGTTCTGAGCCTTGTTATATGCACTTATCATTCGCAAACAGCCAGACCTAGATCGACTATCTATAGGCCATACAAATATTTGTTCCATAACAGTATCAAACCTGGAACACATATTTCAAACATAACATAATCAGCCAATAATTATCCCAATTTCTGGAACACAGGCTTCCTCTCTCTGAGGAGTGGGATGGGATGTGATCCATAAAAAGGGCCCAGTGAGGGTTGGTAGAAGAAAAATATTTTATATATATTTTTTAAATTTATAAATTTAAAAACAATATATTCCCCGTTTGTGAATTATAACCATACTAAGTATTGAGACAAAAACTACTAGAGAACTATATATACACAACTCTTAAAACAACAAGACGAACCACTTTATAGTTGTTCAGATAATATAACAAAGTTTTGGAATAACTGTCTTAATGTTATACACTACAAAGTTCAAATTCCATTGCAATCAGATTTAGGATCTTTTTAGCACTCAAAACTAAACTACATGACACTGAATGTTGATAGTAAGTGGCAATAAAAGTAGGTAAATTATCTTTTTTATAAGATTGAATGAATCTAAAAAGTCAGATGTTAACTATAGGGTTTATTTCAGACCCTTTGAATTGTATTAAATCCGTTAATGTGGTAACATTGGGGGATGCCTATGTCCAGCAGTGGACATTATTTCGCTGAAATGTTTAGGAATCACTATCAAGTTTTGACACAATAAAATTGTTATTATATGTAATACTTATGTTAAGGTTAATATCAATGGGTCTTTATAATCAGAAAATAAATGGCTAATTATTATTTTTTTATGCTTATATACAGATTATACAAATATATTTGAAGCCCTGACTACTCAGCTAGGTCAGTGTCTTTTCCGATAGTATTGCTTACATAAAATAGAAACTAAAACTAAAAAAAATGAGTGTTAAGTTGTCAACTTAGTGTTTCACCTACGTTATCTTGTTGTGGCTTATATCCAGGTACCGGATGTGGTCAGAGAACCTTTCTACAATAGTTTTAGGTATTTCATACAGCCTCTCATATGCCAGTGTTAGTCTTCCGTTCTCTTCTTCATTCTCCATTGTCACGTCTATGGATCTGAAAATATTTATATAATTGTAAATAATATATAATTGTCTGATATTTCATGTGCTAGACAAGATATCTAGCGATGAAGGGCCACTTTTTTTTTAAATTTAATATGGGTTTGCTCTTGACTCTAGTCTAGGTCATAAGTAGATGACAGAGACAAAGTCGACGATGGAGCGAGCTTACCCAGAAGAAGCCTGTTCACTCTAATTTTGAAGAGATTAGGGTCGTATGCGTTCGGAAATGTTGCACAACAAATTACTATTCTGTGACTGTCATAATATCTTCAAACAATTTAAAGAATAATGCCAACTTATACCCTCATCTCCACATAAAAGACCTTATTCAATTTTGCTGCAAAGGTAACTTTTAAATCTATGAAGAATTTATTACAATTACTTTTGTGTCTATATGGCTAACATAAATTATTTCTGCCTGCCTAGCCTTTTCCCAACTATATTGGGTTTTGCTTCCAGTCAAACCGGATTCAGTTGAATACCAGTATTTTACGTGGAGGTGCCTACTAGAACACAAATGATTTAAAGGCAATAAAATTTAAAGAAATTAAAAAAATTGCTGCAATGTCTAATAATTTTTTTATTTGTTTATTTTTGCAATCAGCTAACTTGTTTACAGCAAAAAGTTAAGAACGCAGTACATATCAATAATATCTGTGATGTAAAATTTAATGCAAGGTGGTTTTGCCGAAGTTAACTTACGCAATAATATCAGGAGGTATTGGAGTCTCAGACATGTCTGTCATGGAGTCTACTAGCGCATCTCTTGAGACATCCACCGATATGACACCTTCGTCTGGGGGAGGTTGCACACTTGGATAGCTGAAAAAAATAAACATTTTGTTTTTTTTTTTATGTTGCAATTGTTGAAATGTTGAATTCCTGTCCTGTAAACAAACACTGTAATTGCCTAGGAGGTGATCTTGAAATGCAGTGTAGTTATTAAGCGAATTAAACAAAAAAAAAATACGGGTTTATTAAAACTTTTTCAACTTTTAAGTTTGTATATTTTGAACTTTTTAGATACAGGGAACAAGTCAAATGTAATTGTTTTTAGAAGAAGAGGGTTAGAATGTTAATTTTTCAGCCAAAAATGGGATTCGAATATTTGATTAGTCAACAAAATTAAAGTTTGAAACCTTGGAACAACAACAATAAACACAAAGAAGATTTTTATGAAAACCAGTTTTCAAATGAGCATTACCGCAATTATCTTGACAAAATCTTAATTATCTAGTTGAAATGCCACACATACCTGCTAAAACTTTCACTTTGAACGATTATTTATTTATTCATAATTTATAAAAAAATAGCAATTAATATGAAACTTATTTGACATTTGACACAGAAGTTAAGTGAGTGTTTCCGTCACTAAAAAATGCACGCAGTCATTGCAAAATTGAAAATGGTAGTTTTAAATTCTGGGTGATTTTACGAACGAATAGAGAATGTTGACATTTTGTCCCGCACGGCATCTGTCCGGTTAATTTTGTTTCAATGACAAACTTCTTTCTTTTCTATTCAACAAAAAATAAATGTAACGAACACACAAATATTTACAAAGTTTTCGAAGACGTTGGCTACATACGTTCTCTCTAAACAGATTTGTAAGAAAAAAATATTTATTTACAGTTATACAAATGAATGTAGCTGATACAGTTATTACTAAAAATTAAACTAATGGTCATTTGTGGTGATCGTTTTGGATTAGTAGGACAAAATTTTAATACTACTACTATCAAGTGTTATTAGAACGTCGCTAAAAAAAGCTATTTGAAAAACCGCGGGAACATGTTATGGGAAAAGCAAAGTTTTTCTTCAACTTTCTTTTTTCTTGATGAGTATGAAACCTTGGACACAATAATATAACCAACGTCATGCTCAAATATACATACCTGTTTATATATGATTGCTCATCATCCATTATGTAGATAATATGGGGTTATTTACAATTTGATTACTATTATAAATTAAAACCATGAAACGTAGGATTTATCTACAAAATACACTAAAATACACTATTTGAAAAATATCGTTGATTCTGTTTGAAAAACTTTTTGATTTGTGCCACAATTTACACAATGTCTGCTTGTTCTGAATAATAAATAACATCAGTTATTTAATGCGTCCATGTGCGCGGTTATCTATCGACTCAAGCAATAGTGGAGGCAGAGATAAGTAAAATTGTTTATTTGTACATATAGGTAAGCTGATAAGGCATCGGGGTTCGACACTTGATAATTAATACGTTTGGCTTCTGTGAGATTGAGAACATGATGACATAATCTCACAGTTACTGAGTACAGTCAATTTGCCTCGCCTTTTCCCAGCAATAGGAGCCGTAGTCGTCGCTAGTTTTTTACATGAAGCGACTCCTCCACAATCCAATAACTGGGTTATACGAGACCTCTTGGCTAGACTGGTTTCAGATTTTCTGGTTTTTGACTATCTGTATTTGTGACGACTGTCAAAGATCTTCAAATGACATGCGGCTGTTTTATTTAGCCACGAGTATAGTAATACTATTTAATAAATCTAATCTAGCCAGCTTTATTTGTTCAGCTTCAATTGATGGTGGTAATTTTGAACTGAATCGAGAGTATAAATATTGTCAAGTATTGCTATGTAAGGTAACTAGATATGTATAAAATGTAAGCGCAATGATCAATCAGGAACATAAAATTGGAGGACCTGTTTTGTCAGCTTTGTTTCGAATTTCTTTTTGAAACAAAGCGTAATAATACGTTACCCAGCTCCATAAGACATATAGTCCCGCGGAACCTAAGAATTATAGACCGATTACTTGTTTGTTGGTCTATAAACCTCTTACATCCATCCTGAGAGCAAAAATTAATTTGCACCTTGAGAACAACTTAATTATGTCCGCCTCTCAGGAACGGATGTAGGATGGGGTCCCGCGGTACTAAAGAGCCAACAGGTTCAATGAACCTGTTGGCTCTGTCAACATGTTGGATATACTACAAAAAGGCCTATGACTCTGTGCCACATGCATGGCTCATGAAGGTGTTGGAGTTGTACAAAATAGATGCAACTCTACGCACCTTCCTTGAGTCATGTATGAGGCAATGGAAAACAGTCCTTCGCTATCCAGGATATCGACCGATCCAAGGGAGTAATAATTGAGCCTGTATGGATTAAACGGGGAATATTTCAGGGTGACAGTTTGAGTCCACTTTGGTTCTGCTTGGCTCTGAATCCTCTAAGCACACTGCTGGAGGATTCAGGATCCTTTACATGGATGATCTGAAACTCTTTGCCCCCAATAAATTGCGACTGATGGAGCTACTGAAGGTAACTGAAACTTTCAGTAGCGCCATCAGGATGGAATTTGGGGTGGACAAATGTGCAGTCATACATGTAAAGCGAGGGGAGATTATGGAATTCGTGGGAATTCAACTCTCGGACTTCATACAGCTTAGACCCCTCAGCTCGACCGAAACCTACAAGTATTTGGGAATGTCGGAAGCGTTAGAACGGTGCTGACATGAACAATTTATTATTTTGCGAAGTGCTAAACGATTTTGAATCATCTGCGGTGTAATTATTAGTGTCAACTTGTTCTGCCTGCCGGCACCGCAAAATGATAACAGTTCGGGTCAAGGGTGAGAGACAAGTTTGATTTAGACTGAATAAATCCATTTCAAAAGTTTCACAAGTAACATCTACGTTATTTAGTCTTTTTACATTTAATTTTGAAATGCACATAATTTTAATAAAAAAATAAAATATATATTTTTGGTAGGCAATAGTAGGATTTTTCATACCGATTTTTGCAACATTGTTATCTGTAACGTCATTCGTTTGTTGACACGTCGTAACAACAACAGCTGCTGTTGGCAAAATAAATTGACTTAACGGCTTAATTCTTAAAATTATCACATAATTGTGCAGAAAACAACAACACAAAATGGACGTAAGTAAATTTGCATTCGTCACATGTGCATAAAACGATAGCGAAACATCAATTTTAATTCATAACCTGTTTTAGGAGAGCAATATTCCTATAGACATTAATATTGGGAAGTTACAAGACTGGTTGGTTAGTCGTCGTCACGTGAACAAGGATTGGCAGAAGAGCGTGCCGGCTGTGAGGGAGAAGATCAACAACGCATTGCAGGACATGCCCAAACACGATGACATAGCGAGCTTGTTGTCTGGCAGCTATATCAACTACTTCCACTGTCAGAAGATAGTTGAGATATTGAAGGAGACTGAGGCAGATAGTAAGAACCTCTTTGGAAGGTAAATTTTATTAGATTTTTTAATGGTGGTTGTAATAGAAAGTTGCTGTTCTGAGATAATTCTTTGAAATGATTTAAGCGTAGTAATAAGTGAGTGATTTGCAGCTTACTACTAATTTAATTTAAAAAACGAGTTTAATGGTTCCGGGAGAAGTGTTACTGGGGATTTCCATTTGGATTCTTAAAGAAGTAGCCTGAAGTCTGAGTTTGTGTCACGTTGAAGGCAATAGGTTCACCACATATGGCAACATGTGTGTAATAGGTGCCTTTTGCCTTACCCATTAGGAATACAGCACCTTATTGTCTAATATACTGATCAATTGCATATGCTTTCATTTTGACATTTCAACTGTATTCATGGCACATTTAATGTTGACTAGCAGATACATTTTAAAAGCAATGGATATGTGATTTTATGAGTTAGGTACGATAGGGATGTTGCCTGTGATAAAAAAATATGATTCTATTTAGTCTGTCAGCTAGATTATCGAAAAATATTGAGTACATATTTTTTATTTAAACAAATCAACAAAAAATTAACGTAGATAAAACGCATCAAAGATAAAGAGTGGGAGCTTGTACATAACGTCAATTTCCAGTAAAAAGTGTACTGTTAAGTGACGTCACACGAGTTTTCAACGCACTGTAGTATCTTAATTTTTTGTTATCTATCTGACGGACTAATTAGATATTTTTAGTCAAATACCCTATTGGGGTGTAGTTGATATGTTATGTCCATTTTAATATCTTAAGATATTTTTCTCAATTTCTTTTTAGATATGGGTCACAAAGAATGAAAGACTGGCAAGACATAGCCCGTACCTATGAAAAAGATAACCTATATTTGGCTGAGGCAGCTCAGATCCTGGTCAGGAATATCAATTATGAGATCCCCGGCCTCAAGAAACAGATTGCTAAAGAAGATCAGTTGCAAGTGGTGAGTAGTTTCTTATCTTTTGTAGAGATTACCTTTACAAACCCCTGGAGAAAGAAATAATTATTAAATCATAGTGTCTCATTAATCATTGTCAAGGTTTGTTAGGTTAAATTAGATTATATCTAAAGATGGAAAATAATATTTAATTTATATTTAAATATTTTTAATTATTAATAATAAATATTTAATAATATTTCTAAGTCTATGCTGTCCGTCCATCTGTCTGTATGTCAGAAGGCTGTATCTCATGCATGAACCGTAATAGGTAGACGTGTCTTTTTGCTTGATTTTAACAGCATAATAGTGAATTATAATAATGGCGACGGTACGGAACCCTTCATGTGCGAGACCAACTCGCGTTTGGCCAGTATTTTTTATTATTAGCTGATCACGGTTTCAGGTTATTTTTTCTTTTATTTAAATGGTGTTTTCATGCCATTACACACATTACTGTCTCAAACGCCAGTTAAAGTCTATATAATAAAACTTAAATAAACAGTGTTTGTGATCCAGGAATGTGAGAAAAAGCACACAGACTTCTTAAAGAATGAAGCGTCTAGCAAGTCGGAGTTCCTGACGCTTTGCAAACAGCTCGGCATCCAGGGCGACCGGATCAAGAAGGAGCTGGTGGACAGGCTTCAGGAGCTGCCTGACATATATGACAAGGTAGGTCTACTTAATATAGGTAACTCGCTGTGCAATAAGGACCAGTCCCGGGTTGACGGCGCGTTGTGCCTTAAAGAGAAACATCAGATACAAAGATCACAATGGCGGGCCCTGTTGTCCTGCCAGGGTTGCGGCATTTTCTGTGTATTGCAACAGCTACACTGCTATCGCCAACCCGTCTGCCAAGCGTGGCGATTATGGCAAATCCCAACCCCTTTGGGCAGGCCTATGTCCAGCAGTGGCCGTCTTTCGGCTGATAAAATGATGATAAAGATTAAGAACCTAATTGGGATAGGAATTTCTATTCAGTATTGGTACTTGTGATGGGAGGTTTTTAATGTCTCATATAGTAAAATATTATTAGAAATTAAATTCAGAAATTGCATAATTCTTTATTTGTTGCAGATCGGCAAATCACTAAAACCTCTACAGTCAGGCATTGATCTCTACTCAGCATTTTCAAAATACATTTTGGGTGACAAAGTGTCAGAGGTGTTGCCATTACTACAGTATGTGGTGGAGCATGGCAACACCACGGTGTACGAGTGGAGTTATGGCGAAGCTCCGTTGAGTGTGGAACCTGATCCGGTGCATATCGAGCTTGATGATGAAGATCAGGGGGCTGGAGATCAGGTAATATTGCTAATCGACTTTAGTTTCTATTTACATACTAAAGCCAATCTCCTGGAAACACCTCTATGACGTTACGCTAGCGTTTTTTAATGACGGATCTATCTCGTAAATTGTTAAGTTATGTAAATTGTTAATTTAGGCCTAATAATATTTTAATGGGCCAATACGAATCCTTTACGATTTACAGATAGACTTCGGCGACGGTGGTGAAATAGACTTCGGTTCCATAGACGCGGCGGCTGACATAGACTTCGGCGACGGCGATGCCGGCGCAGAAATCGACTGGGGGAACATTGACGTCGCTGCTCCCGAAAATGTTGTAAGTAAATTTATGCTAGTAAAGTATCAGAAAGGATATTTCAAAAGGGATTAACTGCTCCAGAAGCATCATTTATGTTTTTTTTTTTTTGGGAAGCATGTGCAGTGTGATACAGTTGGTGGTATTTATTTTGCTTTTATTTACATTTTCATGACACCTACTGCATCAGACTGCTAGAAAAGTGATTTATTTAAAAAAAAAACTTGAATTTGAAACCGGGTTAATAATTATAATCCAAGTATTTTTTTTACTCTTTAATGTTTGCGGTCAAAACTAGGCCTGTAAAAAATATGACACTTGTATAAATAATATATTCGTGCGACACGTCTGAGGGCTGATGAGAGACGACGTCCCACGTCGTTCGTCACTCACACATGTGCGACTGTTATTTCTAAAACTTAAGTAGTTTCTCAAGTTCAGTTGATTGTCTCTGCGGCTTCCTCAGGCCACTGGAGGTTATAATAATTTCCTGTTGTGTCTCTTCCCAGGACATATCGGCAGACTTAGCCCACGTGTCTCTGGAGGAGTCCGGCATTGTGGTGGAGGAACAAGGTGTGGGCGGTGGAGTGGCGCGCGGGAAGGACGCGCTCACTCTGCTGGACAACCCCGCCACCAGGAGCCAGCTCATCGACCAGCTCGTCGAGGTATGTATACGATACGAGAGACAGGAAGAACAGACAAGGCGTGTGCGGGAACAAGGAGTGTGCGGCGGAGTGGCGCGCGGGAAGGACGCGCTCACTCTGCTGGACAACCCCGCCACCAGGAGCCAGCTCATCGACCAGCTCGTCGAGGTATGTATACGATACGAGAGACAGGAAGAACAGACAAGGCGTGTGCGGGAACAAGGAGTGTGCGGCGGAGTGGCGCGCGGGAAGGACGCGCTCACTCTGCTGGACAACCCCGCCACCAGGAGCCAGCTCATCGACCAGCTCGTCGAGGTATGTATACGATACGAGAGACAGGAAGAACAGACAAGGCGTGTGCGGGAACAAGGAGTGTGCGGCGGAGTGGCGCGCGGGAAGGACGCGCTCACTCTGCTGGACAACCCCGCCACCAGGAGCCAGCTCATCGACCAGCTCGTCGAGGTATGTATACGATACGAGAGACAGGAAGAACAGACAAGGCGTGTGCGGGAACAAGGAGTGTGCGGCGGAGTGGCGCGCGGGAAGGACGCGCTCACTCTGCTGGACAACCCCGCCACCAGGAGCCAGCTCATCGACCAGCTCGTCGAGGTATGTATACGATACGAGAGACAGGAAGAACAGACAAGGCGTGTGCGGGAACAAGGAGTGTGCGGCGGAGTGGCGCGCGGGAAGGACGCGCTCACTCTGCTGGACAACCCCGCCACCAGGAGCCAGCTCATCGACCAGCTCGTCGAGGTATGTATACGATACGAGAGACAGGAAGAACAGACAAGGCGTGTGCGGGAACAAGGAGTGTGCGGCGGAGTGGCGCGCGGGAAGGACGCGCTCACTCTGCTGGACAACCCCGCCACCAGGAGCCAGCTCATCGACCAGCTCGTCGAGGTATGTATACGATACGAGAGACAGGAAGAACAGACAAGGCGTGTGCGGGAACAAGGAGTGTGCGGCGGAGTGGCGCGCGGGAAGGACGCGCTCACTCTGCTGGACAACCCCGCCACCAGGAGCCAGCTCATCGACCAGCTCGTCGAGGTATGTATACGATACGAGAGACAGGAAGAACAGACAAGGCGTGTGCGGGAACAAGGAGTGTGCGGCGGAGTGGCGCGCGGGAAGGACGCGCTCACTCTGCTGGACAACCCCGCCACCAGGAGCCAGCTCATCGACCAGCTCGTCGAGGTATGTATACGATACGAGAGACAGGAAGAACAGACAAGGCGTGTGCGGGAACAAGGAGTGTGCGGCGGAGTGGCGCGCGGGAAGGACGCGCTCACTCTGCTGGACAACCCCGCCACCAGGAGCCAGCTCATCGACCAGCTCGTCGAGGTATGTATACGATACGAGAGACAGGAAGAACAGACAAGGCGTGTGCGGGAACAAGGAGTGTGCGGCGGAGTGGCGCGCGGGAAGGACGCGCTCACTCTGCTGGACAACCCCGCCACCAGGAGCCAGCTCATCGACCAGCTCGTCGAGGTATGTATACGATACGAGAGACAGGAAGAACAGACAAGGCGTGTGCGGGAACAAGGAGTGTGCGGCGGAGTGGCGCGCGGGAAGGACGCGCTCACTCTGCTGGACAACCCCGCCACCAGGAGCCAGCTCATCGACCAGCTCGTCGAGGTATGTATACGATACGAGAGACAGGAAGAACAGACAAGGCGTGTGCGGGAACAAGGAGTGTGCGGCGGAGTGGCGCGCGGGAAGGACGCGCTCACTCTGCTGGACAACCCCGCCACCAGGAGCCAGCTCATCGACCAGCTCGTCGAGGTATGTATACGATACGAGAGACAGGAAGAACAGACAAGGCGTGTGCGGGAACAAGGAGTGTGCGGCGGAGTGGCGCGCGGGAAGGACGCGCTCACTCTGCTGGACAACCCCGCCACCAGGAGCCAGCTCATCGACCAGCTCGTCGAGGTATGTATACGATACGAGAGACAGGAAGAACAGACAAGGCGTGTGCGGGAACAAGGAGTGTGCGGCGGAGTGGCGCGCGGGAAGGACGCGCTCACTCTGCTGGACAACCCCGCCACCAGGAGCCAGCTCATCGACCAGCTCGTCGAGGTATGTATACGATACGAGAGACAGGAAGAACAGACAAGGCGTGTGCGGGAACAAGGAGTGTGCGGCGGAGTGGCGCGCGGGAAGGACGCGCTCACTCTGCTGGACAACCCCGCCACCAGGAGCCAGCTCATCGACCAGCTCGTCGAGGTATGTATACGATACGAGAGACAGGAAGTAAGAGAAGAAGAAAGAAAGAGTTTCTAGCCCGTATGTCCTACTGCTGGGCAAAGGCCTCCCTCCATTTATTCCGTTGTTCCGCATCTTTTTCCCAAAACCTAAGGAAGGCATCCAAGTCGTACCGCCAACTGTTGTGGTCTGCCGCGGCCCCGTCGTTTTCTGGCCACCAATTTGGTGTTTTACGAGCCCAAAACGGGATGGGCATGCGGTAACATACCCAGTCACATTTAAGCAGGGCAGCCAGCTGAGCGTCAAAGATCTGACAAGTACAAATGCAGCTTTCAAAATAGGAGTTTTTTCTTTTCAGACATTTTTCACAAGCTTTCATTTTGTGTTTCGAACTTTGTTTCGACTACGCAAAGTTCTTGATAAACAAAGTGCCTTTAAAACTGAGTTTACGCAACGCAATATCTCGCCAGTCTTTAAAAGTACAAAAACTGGCTCGAGCCTGGACTAAAGTTGGAACTCGTTTCGTAATGAGACGGCTAATGATGACGTCATTCTCTAATCCAGGCTTTTTTTCCAGTTGGAATCATTCCTCAAGATGCGACTCTATGAGACCAACACCTCAGGAGACAGCCACTCCTTCAGCCTCCTGCAGCAGCTGCCCACAGAGAGCACAGCCGCCCTGACCGCCATGTTGGACGCTGTGCAGATCGCCACTGCCAAGATGACCGCGCCCGAGATCAACCACCTGCACAATGTGAAACATTCCCCCAGGTCTGTGTACTATAACTATGGTATATGAGAGACAGCTGCTCCCTCAGCTGTCTATATAGAGAGCACAGCCGCTCTGACCGCTATGTTGGACGCCGTGCAGATCGGAGATCCATCGAATTGGCGTCACAATACACCAAAACTTCACACTGTTTCATTTTTATTTCTAACGACTGCTTCTCCTCTTACAGATACGTAGACGTGCTAACAGCCCAACTGAAGCAAAAGCTAACGCTCTGCGACAAGCTGTCCCGCCTGGCCTCCCGCGCGGCTGAACAGCGCTCGGCGGCAGGCTCGCGAGCCGCAGAGCTCAGGCCCGTGCTCACGCGCATCGTGCAGCGAACCAAGGAACTGCAGGCACAGGTAACTTATACAATGTAGCAACAGCAGAAGTGAAGCTGTCCCGCCTGGAGAACGTGACGGTTGCGCGATTTTCAATTTTAGAGGTATACGAAACAGTGGTTAGAGTCCCGCAACCTCCATTGAAAAGGAAGGATCCTCCTACCAGACGGGTGTTGTGTCTGGTGGGCAACTGCTCAAAAGTTATAGTCGGGCTGTTATATCTGTTCAATTCGTGCGAAGAACTTTGATAGCGCGATGTAGAATTTGTGTGACGTCTAGTTTTGTATTTCGTATGTGCCGATATAGATTTCGCCAGTCCGCCACGCCACAACTACATCTTGAAAAGTTATTTTATTTCTAGTTAAGGGGGCGTTCAAGTATTACGTAACGCAATTTGTGGGGACGGGGGAGGGGGGTCTTGTAAAACGTTAAGATGCGTTCCAGGGGCGGGAGGGGTGTTCGAACAACGCGTTACGTAACATTGTTTTTTTATTTAATCCTATCTGACTAAACATATTTTCGAGTTACACAGTCACTAAACAGTCAATATTTTTCTTGAAATGACATTTATTAATTAAAAAAGTAGGTAACATGAGAGTAGTAGAGACATATTGTGACTTTTAGGTAAAAAATATCACTTGGGTGTTACGTAACGTTTAGGGAGGGGGAGGGAGGTATAGAAAAACGTTACGGCGCGTTACATGGGGGGGAGGGAAGGTCAAGAATCTTCAAAAATTTCGTTACGTAATACTTGAACGCCCCCTTACCTGTCCACGTGCATGATTTTATAATATCTCATGATATATGTATATCTAACATCCAATCATTCATCCATTGTCCACAGATCGAGAGTGACGTATCAAAGAAGTACAAAGGCCGGCCAGTGAACATCATCGGAGGCGTCAAGTTCTTATAGAACCGTGTATCTAAATATTGTAAATATTGTTGACTTATTCATTATTATATTAGTTATATAAATGGAGCATTTTATACAATACATGGAGATTTTATTTGAACTTCTTTTTCTGAACGTGGGTCTAAAGTTTGATCCACACATATCAGGGTAGTGCTCGATCGACATGGGAGGTCACGGTCGGAAAACGGAGATGTGTGGATTAACCTTTAAGCCAGTTTACATTATTGTGTTGTGTCGTGTCGCATTCTGACGCAGCTCATTGGCTATAGAACTCGTGATATGACGTTGGCCGTAATAGACACATTTGATTGGTGTATCTTTAATATATTCTTTTAATATGTGTATATTTAATAGTTATCAATTCAATTAAATTTTTTATTCTCAAAACAGTAGGTACATAATCAATACATTTCCAGATGCCAAGTGAATGCGCAGTCCACTGTATTATACCAATTCAGGCAAGCAAAATGTATAATTAAAATTATACCTTAAAGAATGCCATTAATTCTCATCAATTTGCTATAAAATGTCATAAATAAAAATTAATAAGTAATGTCATAGATGTCATAGATAATTAAGTAATATCTAATATAATCAACACGTAATTAAGAATACAAATAAAACGTTTTAATATAAAATAAATCGGACTCAAGTTATTATTGTTTTTTTTTATATATACACACGTATTTTTATCTGACAGATATTCATTTATCGTGTAGTATGTCTTACTTATCAGTAGATTATTGAGTTGCTTCTTAAATACATTATGTATATTTTAGCAAATTGTGTCCCACTGCAGGGCCTCCCTTTCTTCCTTCTATTCCTCCCGGCTTTGGGCAAGTGTGGACCAATCCTGTCGATAGGCGTCAAGCTCGTCCCGCCATCTTCGCCTGGGTCTCCCGCGATGTTGTCGGGCATTTTCTGGGAACTGTTCGACATACGCAGACGTGGCGATTTGTGTTTTGGAACGCAGCACTGTGTTCCTAACGCGGTCCGTTAATCGGACTCCCAGAATGCTGCGCTCCATTGCTCGCTGGCAGACCTCAAGCTTGAGCCTCCGCTGAAAAGTCAAAGACCAGGCTTGAGCATCGTATGTAAGGATAGGGAGAATGCACGTGTCCATCAATTTGCGCTTATGACAAATTGGAAGGTCTCCTTTAATGAATGCTTTCATCGACCAATAGCTCTTCCAGGCGTTTCGGTGCGGCGAGCAACTTCTTTTTCTTGTCTCGCTTGGAATGAGACCATTTGGCCAAGGTGTATGTATTTTGGTACATATACAATCTCCACGCCTTCTAAATACAGTTTTTGTTGAGTGCTGTTAAGCCGCGTATCCACTTGGCAACATTTGACTCGCGACATGATGCACAACATGTTGCTCATCGTGTTTAACGGCAACGAGCAACCCTTATTAAGTATCGTTTTCATATTGTGCGCCAGCTGGCGCTGTTGTGCAACGTTACCGAACAGGTTGAGCGTCACGTGTTGCGTGTCAAATGTTGCCTAGTGGATACGCGGCTTATGTCATGAGTTTGGTCTTTGACATGTTCATCTGAAGTCCAATCTCGAGGCTCGCCTTATTTAAGTCACTCAGCATTTCACTTAGTTCAGCTGCCGAAGATGAGAACAGCACAATATCGTCGGCGTAAAACAAGTATTACAAAGTCTTCATCTTCTATGTTTATAATATTACTAGTTGCCGCCCGCAGCTCCGCCCGCGTGGTTGTCGAAAATTATCCCAAGGGACATAGGATAGTTTTATCCCGGGAGCATGTTCTCCCGGGATAAAACTATCCTATGTCCTTTCCCGGGACTTAAACAATCTCTATACCAAATTTCATCTAAATCGGTTCTGCCGTTAGCGCGTGAAGAAGTAATAAACATACACACACACTCACTTTCGCTTTTATAATAATAGTGTGATAGTGTTAAGAGATTAATATACGAAATATTATAAATGCGAAAGTTTGGGTGTATGGATGTTTGTTACTCAATGACGTCAGACCGAATCTTGATGAAACTTGGCATAGAGGTAGATTATAGTGTGGAATAACACAGGACATTTGATCCCGGGACTATGTTCCCTTGGGATAATTTTCGAAATTCACGCGGGCGGAGCCGTTGGCGTCAGCTGGTTACTTTATACAGGCCGAGTATACACACGACTTGACTTTAACCACAAATTAAAATGTTGTCCAATCACCTTATTGAAGTTTAAATAAACACCTTATTATAAGTACTCCACACTTGAAGCAAGGTCAACGTTACATCAAAATCGGGGCGCAGCAATTACAGATATTGGTCTAAAGTTCGAACAAACACTTGAAGATCTATTAAGTAGCGGCATTGAGATGGGCTTGTGTACAGTTGACAAAAAGTTTGGTGTGCAGGGAAACAGTACCTATTTTGCACTTACCTACTTACTTTGATTCAATATTCATCAAAAAGAAATCAATCTATAAAAGTATATAAAATTATTCCGTTACTAAGTGACTGACAGACAACGAGCAGCCGAAAGTACTGGTCGCAGAAAGCTGAAATTTGGCATGTAGGTTCCTTGGGGAGTGTGGCGGAGCAATAAGAGAGGATTTTCCGAAATTCAAACGGGAAAAAGCGGGACATGCGCGTACGAAGTCGCGGTCAGTTGCTGGTCAGTTATAAAGGTTTTTGATAGTCTAGTTAGTGATCACAAACGCAACTAGGTATTAAGCGTAAGGTTCTGCAATGGGAACTCTCAAGGTTTGGTTCATTCAGTGTCGGGTTATATGAGTTTTTTGAGTCGAAAATTTATAGTAGCAGCCCAAGTCTATCACTCGGCATAAATACATTTATAAAAATAAGTATACTGGTTGCTATATAGGTCTTTTACCTCTACTTACCCTTTCAAAGAATACCAGGTAGATACGAGAGCTCCTGGTCAGGACAAAATGAGTTGAAAATGTTTCTCTAATATAGAATAGTCTATAATCGACCGTCACTATTATTACTGGCCTGTTGGTCGAGTGGTTAGTGACCCTGACTGCTAAACCGGAGGTTCCCACCCAGGACAAATCTTTGTGTGATGAGCATGATCATTTGTTCTGTGTCTGGGTGTATTTTTTCTATTATATGTATGTATTTAGAAATATGTAAGTATGTTTATCAGTTGTCTGGTTGCCATAGCACAGGCTCTGCCTAGTTTGGGATCGGATGACCGTGTGTGAGTTGTCCCAAGATATTATTATTAGAAAGCTGTTTGAGCGGATAGTCGCAGCCCGCCTCGTCGGCCACTTGTGCGGAGAGGGGCCGGACCTGGCCGAATGCCAATACGGCTTTCGGCAAGGGCGCTCCACTGTGACGGCGATATCCCGAGTGAGAGTCCTGGCGGAGGAAGCGGTGTCGCGGGGCGGTGTGTTGTTGGCGGTGTCCTTGGACATCTCCAACGCCTTCAACACCCTGCCCTGGAGTTGTATTCGGGAGGCACTGCGTTATCATCGAGTGCCTCCCTACCTCCGCCGCGTCGTCGGGGCTTATTTGGCGGAAAGGTGTGTCACCTATCTGGGACGTGATGGCAGATACCAGCGCCCCATGTCGTGCGGTGTTCCGCAGGGTTCGGTCTTGGGCCCGCTCCTGTGGAACATCGGGTACGACTGGGTGCTGAGGGGCGAGCTCCGGCCGGGAGTGCAGCTGGTGTGTTACGCTGACGACACACTGGTCACTGCCCGGGGGAGCTCGCACAGGGAGGCAGCGTTGCTGGCGACGGCTGCGGTCTCACAGGTGGTGAGCCGCATACGGCGCCTCGGCCTGGAGGTGGCCCTCAACAAGTCGGAGGCCATCGTTTTTCATGGCCCCCGGCGAGCGCCGCCGCCGGGATCGCACATTGTGGTCGGGGGGGCCCGTATCGCTGTCGAGTCCACCATGAAGTACCTGGGATTGGTGCTCGACAGCCGGTGGGATTTCGGCCCCCACTTCCGGCGGCTGGCGCCCAAGTTGTTGGGCGCGGCGGGGGCGCTGTCAACGCTGCTTCCCAATCTGGGGGACCCGAGCACCGCCTGTAGGCGGTTGTACGTGGGGATCGTGCGATCGATGGCCCTTTATGGGGCCCCGATCTGGGCGGCTGACCTGACGGCCAGCACCATCACTGTTCTGCGGAGGCCGCAGAGGGTGATGGCCGTCAGAGTCATCAGGGGATATCGCACGATCTCCTACGAGGCGGCTTGCGCACTGGCCGGATCTCCGCCGTGGGACCTGGAGGCGAAAGTGCTCGCGTCACTGCATAGGTGGCGCGAGGGCGCGCGGGCGCGCGGCGAAAGACTGACGCAGCAACACTTGGAGCTGCGTCGGTCGCAGCTGCGCGAAGTCCTGGTGGCGGAATGGCGGGACAGGCTTTCGAGCCCTACCGCCGGCCTCATCACCATCGAGGCCATCCGGCCAGTGCTCGACCTCTGGCTCGGGAGAAGGCACGGCTCCCTGTCGTTTCGTGCGACGCAGGTCCTCTCGGGGCATGGCTGCTTCGGGAGGTTCTTGTGTCGCATAGGCAGGGAGCCGGACGCTCGATGCCACCACTGCGTCGACTGTCGGGAGGACACGGCACGGCATACGCTTGCAGAGTGTGCAGCTTGGGAGGAGCCGCGCCGTGCCCTCATCTCTGTTGTAGGCGGTGACCTCTCGCTGCCGGCCGTAGTCCATGCTATGGTCGGCGGTGAGGAGTCCTGGGACGCGGTGGTCTCCTTCTGCGAGACAGTTATCGCGCAGAAGGAGGCTGCGGAAAGGGAGAGGGAGATCACAACCGCTCTCCCTGCCCGCAGCAGGCGCATCGGGCGTCGGAGGAGGGCATACGCTGCCCTCTTCCGGCCCCCCTAACTGGGTCCAGGGGCGGCGGACTTGGGGATGTCCGTCGCCCCCCATTCATCCGGACCCGAGGTGGCGGCGCGTGGTGTTCCCGTGCGCCCCTCTTTGACGTAGCGAGGGGAGTTAAACACCTCACTCCCCTCGCCGACGCGAGGTGGCCCGCAGAGGCGGGCCGGCACCAGCCGGGGATTGCGGATGTCGCATACGTTCCCGCGATCCCCGGCGTAGGTGGAAGATGGAACACCGGGGTGGTTTTAGTCAGTAAGAGTCTGACAGACCCCTCCACCCGCCCCAGGGTGGAGGATTTCCATGAGGATTTCCCCCCGAGATCAAAAAAAAAAAAAAAAAAAAAAAAAAGTATTAGATGTTAAAATACCTATCCATTTTGAGGACTGTACCCATTGGCCAATAGTTCGTGAGATTCGCACCGTTCATTGTGACACACGGAGACAGCTTCTTAAGGTTATTGACACACTACAAACATTTGACGAAGTATGTGGTTTTATTAGTGTTGACTTTGTACCTACTGCAAAATCGTTAAACAGTTACGATGTTGCATAGATGGCCACAAATTGTTAGGTTCAAATTAAAACTTGTCAAGTCATTGACGTTGAAATCACAAACACATGTAACCATACAATTACAAATACAATTTTCTTTCCACACTAAAAATATGTTTTTAAGCTCTATTTATGGAGCGCAGACATGGTCCTGTAGTATCTAATAGAAATATTGGACACGTATTTTTTTTTAAAGTAGGTACGTGTCTAATATTTTTTGGAAATCTATCAAATATATAAAATCTAATAATAAAATCATGTTCCAACTACCAACTACGAAAGTATTGCGGCCCACTCCCTCTCACAGAGGAGGCTTATGTCCCAGCAGTGGGAAAACAGTAGGCTAAATATTTTGTTATGGCATCTGTTAAGTAGCCACTGATTGTTTAATTAGAATTACAGAGTTCAACGTTCTGGCTGGTCAAGAACAACTAAATATAGTACTTAATTCATTTAATAAATGCAAAAGTGACTTGTTTGTTTTTTACGCATTCACGCCTAAACCGCCGAACCAATTTTGATGACTCTGGAGACATTTGTGGCCTGCTCAGACTGGCAGACGGGACGGCAGAGGATCTTTAATTTATCAATTTCATTTAATAGTTCATCAATCGAAATAAGGTATATATTGCAAAGCATTGTGGTAGGCCGAAAACTGAGCTGCTCTGAAGCCTATCACCGAGTATTGAAATATCAATTGGTAAATTAAAATCCTCTGCCGTCCCGACCGCCAGTCTGCGCAGTCT
This sequence comes from Mamestra configurata, assembly GCA_002192655.3. Taxonomy (NCBI): domain Eukaryota; kingdom Metazoa; phylum Arthropoda; class Insecta; order Lepidoptera; family Noctuidae; genus Mamestra; species Mamestra configurata. The sequence goes on along the minus strand of NDFZ01004762.1, from coordinate 28,436 downwards.
GCGCAGCGCAGGCTTTTATGAGCTACAGGCAAAAGCCAGTAACACAAAAATAACAAAACGAACTAAATTACTTTAATACCACACAAGGTTTATCCAAATGGGTTATAATAATAATACGGGTAGGGGTAATAGTAATAAGGGTAATAGTAGGGATAATAATAGTAAGGATAATAGTAATAAACGCAGTCTTCATCTTCCTTTTCGCTTCTCCTCCCGTGATGTTTTTGAGAACAAGGTTTCTTTGCATGTTTTGAAAAACACTCATTTATTACGATCAAGATGATAATTAATGTGAAAATATGGAAAGGCATCTGAAAAAAAAAAGATTTAAACAATCACAAATGCAAAAAATAGGGGTAAATAAGGATCGTAGCAAGAGGCGTTTGGTAGTTCCTGCCTACCCTAATTGAAAAAAGGTGGGAGTTATGTTTAACAAGGCGTAATAATAGCATTCCATCACTTCTCGTGCGTGTCGTTAGAGGCGACTTAGGAACTCACCAGAGAATGGGCAGCAGCATTCTCTGTGCTGCCCATTCAACAGCTACACTGCGATGGCCAACCCGCCTGCCAAGCATGGCGATTATGGCAACCCATTTGAGGTAGACCTATGTCCAGCAATAGACGTTTTTCGGCTGATATGATAATAATGATTATGAATTATATCATAGGGTAGGGGTAATAGTAATAAGGCCAATACTCGGTAGAGTTATTATCACCGCATTACGATTGATAAAATATGTTACACTGGGGTAGCTGTTGAGGCCGAAAGGTTCTGGAGTGGAAGCAGAGGTAACCCGCAAAGTGAGCAGATGTCCAGGTGAAGGTCGCGGTAATACATTGGATGCTAAGAGCTCAGGTTCGGTGGACGTGGCATCTTTGTTCAACAAAGGACGTCTTCTGATTAAATAGACTTAACTCAAAGTTACTCAAAAGACTAAACTCAAAGTACCTCAAAAGACTAAACTCACCCTAAAACCTACTCAAAATACTATAGAAAGGGCAATGCCAGGGATTTTTCTAACCATATAAAAATATAGAGATCCGAAGAAGATTGAATAATTTAATAGAGAATTGGAAGGGAACAGATGGTAGATGGGCCCTCCATCTACCATCTGTTCCCTAAGTGGAGTTCCAGAACTGAACATGAGAGCGTAGACAGACCTTGAACCAGGTGGATCTAATACCTGGTCAAAGTGCGAGTAGTTGGATGCGGGAGGTTCAAGAAAGACCCGGGCTTTCCTAGACCTCCAACAAGAGGAGACTTACACTGAGCAACGAGTGGATATGTCACCGGATTATTGCAAAAACCGAAAGATTGCAATAAATCTTGATTTGATTATAAACTCTCGGTATATTGTGAACAGATCATTTGAAACACGATAAATCCTATGCAAATTCAATAGTTTACTATCCGTGTTTTATTGAATAGAAATAGTTTACAATTTCACGCGATTTATTATAAACTAACGGTGATTCCAAAAACCCGGTGAAAAAGGGAGAAAACTATAGTGATTATACTTTAATATATTGTAATAGGTACTCACTTTTAAATGTAACATTTTTATTTTTATTCTATATCGAAGTGTGTAGCGTTTTACTCAACTGCTAGATATAATACCATCGCTTTACCGTTACCTAGGTGATCAGCATCACATAATCAATTCAGGAGACATAACTCGCTAATTGAGTATTGATTCGCCGTGACTCATTATAATTAGTTACCTGTATACTATCAACGACTATTACCAGGAGGGCAATCGTACTTTTTGTTTTTTTTTTTTGTGAGTGGCGTCTCTTTGTTCAACCTATAAGGTTGTCGACTGGTTAACCGGGCTTGCCTGTGGTGGCCTTAATATAATATTAAAGCCTCCAGCCAGGGCTTATAAAAAACTTACAAACTAAGCGACTACACGCTAAGGGCACCCCCTGTGGGGTACGAGCCTCGGCTTAGGGCGTCGCTGGGGGGAGGACAGCTAGGGACGGGCTTGATCGAACTAGAGGGACAATCGTACACGTCACTTTTGCTCTACGCTAATCGCCCGTAGGTACTGCCACGACTTAAAGGCATTGTAATTGTCCCTCGAACCTAGGCAACACGACAAAGGCACCTCTTGTTCCACAAAAGTTCGGTTTTGTTGACCGTCTTCGGTCAACGTCTCTTTTTTGATAGTCTCGCGTTTGAAGAAGATATAAAAAAACGTGTGCGTCTCACAGAAGACAGAAGTGATAACTTAAACTAACCTAAGTTGAACTACTTAATATGGAAAGCGTCTGTCCGAAATACGACTAGACTGTGGGTTAGAGTGAGAGAGGAAGAGCCTGCCTACCGCTGCCGTATGCGTGAGAGAAAGGGAAGCCAGACAGACTGGCGCCGTAACGCGTTACGTTACGAAGCGGTTTGCCCTCCATAAGAAGTTATCACTTCAAAAAGGATGTGTTGTCACAAAACTGACATGCACAAAACTCGAAGCATTTATTTCAATTAGATCATTTACAGGCACATTTGAAATGTCAAGGTAGGTCGGTCAAAATGATGAAGCTATTTGCACGTTCCAAAGCGTAGATCTCTATGGAGAAGAACGTGCAAGAAACTCCACAGACGCTCTTTTAAAAATAATATTTTCACAAAAAATATAAACACTAACCAATCTCACCGGATTGTAAGCGATGGTGGGGTCGACGATGGAGCACGCTTGCCTAGAAGTAATCGATTCACTCTTGATTTAAGAACCCCAAGGTTGTAGCTATCAGCTCTGGCAGAGAATTCCACTTCAAAGCTGTACTACGCTCAATACTCAATTCGATTCTAAAATCAGCTGTTCAGTACATTTTGTTGAGTTATGCGCACAGAAATGTATGGGGCAGTCGATATTTTTTTCGCGATTTCGGTTTTGGTCCCATAGTAAAAGTTGTTCATAATGATGAGTACAATGACCCCTAAAGAGGTATTGCGTTTATTCTGTTACACGTTGTATAGGTAGTCCTCTAGTCCTTGTGGATTTGCATTGCGGCGACCCTATAAAACTATCTCTAAGCGTGTGCCCTAACAGGTACCTATGCAACACACTCCCCGAAATATAATCGATAGAAAACTGTCAGGCTAGCAACTCGGCGTCGAAATCTATGACTGTATTGTATTATAAAATATTAACCCTCTATTAAACTGCACCTCCGTTTGGTAGTGGTTTTCACCAAAATGTCTCTAAAATTCAATATGAAAATGGTAACGAGGTACCTACCGTACTTGCAAAAATATAGATCAAAGTTTGTATTTTTTTTAACGAGATAATTTCTTTGTATCTAATCTCGCGTGTATTCCTTTAGAATTTACCTAGATCATAAAGTCAAAAAGTATAAACCAAAATGTCAAATCCCTATTACAGTTACCCTACCATACTTAGATATTATATTAACTCTTTATTTTGATTGGTACAAATAATACAAATACGAAATCTTTTACCTCAAATAGACCAGTTACTTACAGGTTACTTTTGAAATTGTCAAGGTCTGTCAGTCAAATAGATGAAGCGTATTCTGCCGCGCTAGCGACAAGAGCAGCGAGTATGGTTTTTCTGACATTCAGACATTAGAAACCTAGAACAGATATATGCGGGCATCTAAATTCGTTTGCAGACGGGCAGCCAAGCCTGTGGGATAAGATAGATTTGGTGGTGTCGATCAAACAGTAATTACTAATTAATCGTCAATCAAGCCTATCTAAAATACCTATATAATTTTCTGAAACAGTTCTCAATGCGAAAATTGTATAATAGCAAAGTCAAACATAGATTTCACTTTTAAACGAAGTCAGACATACCTAAGTACTCCTAGGAGTAGCTTGCAACACTCCCTAGCAGGCTCATTCTTTTAAAAACCGGCCAAGTGCGTGTCGGACCACGCACAGTGTAGGATTCTGTAGTTACCCGTCTCCTAAACCATGTCAGAAAAATAGTAAAATGTACTTCACTCATATTAGATTACAAAGTTACAAATGCACTTGGTTTAAAGTCGTTTTCTATGGAATTATTAAGATTAGATAGATTTTTTTACTTACCCAGATCTATTTTTTAAGTTGGTCCACTATTACTCGTTAACTTGTAAAGCCTACTTAGTTATGATAGTTTTCGTTTTAATTTCATTATGTATGCTAACGTAAACTTGACTAACAAAAACGAGCACTTTAAAGCTTAATATTTCTTTGGTTTTAGCAAACCTTCAATATTTTTAAACCACCTATCCAACATCCCACACCAAGGGCCAGACGATAAAAAAAATTCATTGACACTTTACATGCCTTCACTTCAATATGTTTACAGTTGTTGCCGGTCGATTCTGTAAACATGTCGAAGTGAAGGCTTGGGTGAAGTGATCACGAGGTGAGCTTTCAATCCATATAATCAAGATGGAATGACAGCTCACTTCGTGATCACGTGACATCTTGATTGTATGGATTGACAGCTTCTCACCACCAGCATCTCAAGCCTTCACTTCGACATTTTTACAGAATCGACCGGCTGCTTGTATTAAACAAAAGAACATTCGCTAGAATGCTCATTAAAATGAATAAGCATTAAGGTGGATACTGACCGGTGTTTCGGGGGGGTTTCAATATAAACATGTTGCAAAGCGAGCATTCGTGCAGTCAGCGTGGAGACGAGCACGAACATGATGCGTATGTGTTTTGTTTTACACGGATTTTAGGACACGGCGTAGCATAAAATGCTCGCTGCGAATGTTACATTACGGCCCGTAACACCGGTCCGTACCTTTAGGTACAAGTGAATGCCCAAGTCTATCAGCACCCTTAGAAAGTATGAAGAATCTGCTAATAAGTATATTTTAATATATTTATATATATTAATATATTTTTCTATGAAAATCATCATGGATTAGGTAAGCATAGGGATAGTTCTATCTAATTTTCACAGAAGATATCTCTGAGTCAGGTCACGCCTCACGCATATTCCCCAGGTGCCGACGAAGAGGTCGTATATGTCATGAGACGCATTGAGTCCAAAGATAGCTGTGGGTGAATCCCATAAGATATGGTGTAAACAATGGCACATGATTTATATCACTGGTCTGACAGTAATGGTACTTTCGTAAGTCCTTAGTTGCCACAAATTATTTTCTTTTAAAAATTAATGATGGTTGATGACGGAGTGGTTGTGGCTCAGTAGCGAGTTAGTTATGAGTCGTAGGTAGTGGGTTCAAATTTATGCAGGCACTTTACTTTATTATAATAAAGATACCACTATTTTCATAATGATGAACTTATATATCGAGAGGAAACTGTTATGCCCTCGTGCAGCGTTTTCCATTTAGACGGTCGCGACCCGGTACCAGGCCGTCAAAATAAAATAACGGATCGCAGCATTCCCGCCTTTTTAAAAAGCATCACTAAATAGGCGATGCCGAAATTTTAGTAAAACATTTTTAGTAGTAATCCTACTAATATTATAAACGTGAAAGTTTGTAAGGATGGATGTTTGTTACTCGATCACGTCAGAACGGCTGAACGGATCTTGATGAAATTTGACACAGAGGTAGTTTACAGTCTGGAATAACACAGGATACTTTATATCCCGGAAGTATGTTCCCTTGGGATAATTATCGACATACGCGCGAGCAGAGCCTCGGGCGGCAGCTAGTATAAACATACTTCTAATAACAATAAATGTGTATTATTTTACTTGATGTAACCAGCGGGGAAGGTTTAAAAGGAAACACAGTTGAAAAAGTGTTGAGTGGGTCACGAAGGGGCAGTGTGTAAATTACTGGGCAGTGTGTAAATTACTGGGCCGTGTGTAAATTACTGGGCCGTGTGTAAATTACTGAGCCGTGTGTAAATTACTGGGCAGTGTGTAAATTACTGGGCCGTGTGTAAATTACTGGGCCGTGTGTAACTTACTGGGCCATGTGTAAATTACCGGGCCATGGTAGAGCAAAGTTTGGGAAACACTGCCCTAGAGCCCAGTGGCTCACGTAATAGATTAATACCCATTTCCTCTCACATAAAACAAGCCTGTCCCAGCAGTGGGGACAGTAGGCTGATTACGTTGTTCATGTGATTTTTTATTAAAAACTAGGTACATAATATTAAGTAGAACGCACCGTACAAGCTACATCGTCGTTTACGGCCAAATTCTTATCAGTGCCTACTTTTCACTTCAATAAATCGCCAGACCTTAACATACAACTCGATATCGAAAATGATTGCCTATCCCTTTCACACCATCCTTAAAAATGGCGACAGGGTATGTAATATGTCGACTTGGGGGTTCGTGCGCTGTGACTTTGAATAGGGGTGCAGACCAAAATGAAGGGCCGATTCTTAGGCAATCAGCCAGAAAAGGTAGGGTTTTGTATCAAGATCAATGTTTTATAAATAAATATGTTCTTGTTTGCGTTGGGTTGTTAATCAGTTCTATTTTTGGATGGTATTCTATTGTGTGGTATATATTGAGATAAGGGCACGTTACGCAACCATTGTGCTACCGTCAATGGAAGCAGTAGGTAGATACAAATTAATACTGTTGAATAGTCAAAATTAAAACCTATTTCAAACTGTACTCGACTGGCATTCATCCGATGCATATCTAAGGTGCTTTTCAATAGAAAAAAACCAAGGATCCAATTGCCATCATAGAAGGTTGTTCTCACGAAAAGTAGTTTTAAAGTCCTCTATTACCCCGGGACCTTAAGTTTTATTGTTTACACTGTCTTACGACCACTTTAGCATGTGGTGGTCGATTATTTTTATAATGGTTCTCGTACAAAGCGAACTGTGACTGCACCGTGAGATGCATTGTGTCACTGATACAATAGATATTTTAATTCGACTAGATGCAGAGATAGGCCACTCGTGCGTTCACTCCAGTAGAATGTAAAAAAAATACTAAGTACATTTTTTTTGTGCAGTTTTTGGGAAAGTGTCACGATGATTTTAATCGAATTCTTTTATGCTTACAAACGTATACGGTAATGTTTTCTATATTACACAAAAATTTGATAGTTACAACATTTGTTTTGGCTCGAAAGTTTCATTTACGCAAAATGGACCTAAGGTTATGAGAATGTCGCTTGCAGCAATATTTATGCTCATTAGTTGGAGTTTATAAGATAATTCCTTAAGTTTTTTTTAAGTTGCATCACATGGATCATATCTTTTTTGATGTGTGGTAAATAAAACAACATTAAGATTCAGATTATTTATTCTAGTTACAAAGGTAGAGCTGGTACTTATTTTAATTAGGCTTACAATATGATTAACCATTCCATAGGAACGACTTGGTAAGGTAACTAATCCAGGGTTGCGGCATTTGTTCGAAAGAGTCACCGCGGCCCTGGAACGCAAAGGGCTTTAGAAGGAACACGGATGGGTTTTAGTCAGTAAGAGTCTGACACGCCCTTCCGCTCCACACAGAGCGGAAGAAGGCATTTGATGATTTCCCATCCTTAAAAAGGCATCTATAATAGGTATGTATAGAAAGGTAGATAATAATAAGTAGGTACCTACCTACAATGGTACAAGGATCGTTTTAATGACTGTCAGGGCACTATTAGTAAACTTTAGTGGAATGGTTTTTTAACAGAGTTGATGATGTTTCTCACCCTCGGCTATAAAATCTGTGCATGTAAAAAACCGAGGATGAAAAATTGAGTTTTTAACTGTGCTTATCATTTTTAGTATATACCTATGTACATATAGCACCTTTCAAGTAAAACCGTTACTAATTTTATAGGGGAGCCAATATTAGAAAATAGTCACTGTTTTAGAGACATGGCATTGATACCACAATTCATGAAAATTTTCGTTTAGTAACGGTTTTACTTTAAAGGTGCGATATATCAGTAGTGCGTACTGGTTTCATCACATTATAAATTTAAAATTTCTTTTAATTCGTGGCTACCTGCTCAAAATTTGTCAATGACCCTTGTACATTTTGCCTACGTATCTACAATGTGATACAATATCTCACCGGAAAATTGCAGACTCCGTAAGATTAGTAATAAATCTTCATAAAATAATAATTTCTCAATATTTTATGAAAAAATCCTTTTGTATGCCATAAATCCCATCCAAATTCAATAATATCCAATATAAACGAGTCTTATTAAAAAAAAAAAAATTACAATCGGACGCGATATTTTACAATCTAACGGCGTTTACGATTTTCCGGTGACATATACAAAAAGTCTATTGACACTCCAGCACCATTTTTTGACAGTTTTTTTTTATCGGAAAGAAAAAAACGCTAATCTCTTATTATTGCCGCATATTGAATCAATAATATATTAAAATTTATAATTAGAACAGAAACACAAGTGCGAACTAATTAAGGCTTACATCCACCCATCACATCTGCAGAGTAGGTACTTATCGCAAGTAACATGATTTAATTTGACCCTGTAGATTTTGGTAAACATATAAAAAATTTAATGGTAACTATATTTTGGTAAACATATAAAAAATTTAATGGTAACTATGGCTCACAACCCGTTGAAGAATGTATAGTTTGCACAGTAAAGGATAGAAGATATTCGTCATCGGAACATGAGCAAGTTCTGTAGCAGTCGTATAGGTGATGAGCGGCACAGCGCTCGCTTCCTTGGACACCGGTATCTTCTCACACACATGGCGAATTGTCTGGAAAGATAAATTAAATGGTTGAGGTTCTAGAAAGGATAATTCATTTTAACACCGATAAAGTAGGAAATGATCCCTTAATCAGTGTTAACCTTTAGAACGCCAGACTAGAAACGCAACGGCGTGCCTCCGACGCCAACCCACAAATTTGCCGTAGGTACTTTTTGTCACATATTTGTGACGTTTGGCATACAGGGCATGCGCTTGCTCGTCATGTATACGTGATAATGGCGTTCAAAAGATTAAGGAAACCATGAGGTTTTTTTTTCCATTACCCGTTAAGTAGGTATACGGCATACCAAGGCTTCCTTAGATAGGCGTTTGCGCAGAACAAATTCTATGAAAAAAGTCATTGTATCGTTGTCGCATTGTAGCATAGAGCGTGCTTGCGGGAGCCTTCACTTAAAGCCCTGCGTAATTTGATTGGAAGCCAGTTTTTTTTTTTTACAGTGATCATCATCTTCACCACTTTTGGCAGTTACCTACTAATTATTTTGTATCAAGTGAAGTGATTGACAAAGACGTCAACCAACTAGAAGTGCCCACTTCACATACCTGTCACATTCGCACAGCCTGCCCGCACAGCCGTTAATGAAGTCGTACTGCGAGTCGAAGTTCTCGAGCGCGCACAGCGGCTGGCCGTGGTAGCACTTCCAGAAGTATGGCTGTAGGTATACAGTGTAGAATGGGCAGTATATGTTTTCGTAGCATTCATCGTGGAGCTTGCAACACCTGCAGATTATAAGGACTTCATGAAGGTTTGTTCCTAAGACTTCAAAGTTTGTGGAGAGTTGTAGCAAAGTAATTTAATTTTGGTTCCCAGTCTGTCCAGTCCTACTGGGTGTTGAGCGTTTTTATTAAGAGATTGAATATCTTGAATAAAAGGTAGCAGAGGTAAGAACATGGGTTACTTGTACTTATAACTTAGGTACGTAGTCGATAAACATATTTATAGAAAATAATCTTGCTTTGAACGAGTAAAGATAAAAGAAAGACAGCAAATTACGTGGTTTTCAAATATAAATAAGACTCCTCATTCGTATACTCCAATCGAAGAGTTACCACGGGATATCTACAAAAAACTTCAAAGCCAACAGCGAAGGAACACTTGAAAAGGTTATTGACCAATTTAATGGAGTAGAAATTCTCACCTGTCTATACCATCAGTTGGTTTTCCCGAGCCCAGGAATCCGCAGTAGCACCCATAACCTTTATAGGAGAGAGGGTCACAGCCGGTGGAACAATACATCATATTGTAGAGGTGCAAGACTCCTCGCTTGCCACGGTTCTCTGTCTTGCTCATGTACACTTGAGGATCTATGTTCCTGAAAGAGAAAAAAACATTATAACCTTCTGTTTTCATGAAGAAGATGACAGAGAAGGCAGAAGGCCTGAATGAGTTCAGTAGCAGATAAGCTAGACGGAGGGTTTCATCCCCACACCTTATTATGACCTTGTTAAGACTTGCTTAATTGCATTGTGGGGCAAGCAACTTGCATGCGAGTTGCTTGTAGATGGAAACGTGGCCTAAGAGGAAAAATCTATATTTATATGAGGAGCAAAAAAGAACCTATACTTGATTATTTTTAGGCACAACATGAGCTGCTTTTGTATTGACGTCACTACATACTAATAAAAACAGGTTTGAAGACTTACCTGACCCCTTTCTTATAATCATCCTCCGGCACAGAATATCTAAAAGGGTCTCTTGCAAACCCAACAAGTAGAGGACCACTGGCATCCTTATAAAGTGGTCTGTCATCGACCTCATTGACTCTGGTGTCATTGTAACTAAACTTATTGCTATGGCGATGACTATTAAAGCTATTGACTGGGTTGTATGGCCTATGAATGGGTTGTAACTGGGCGTAGTGTGTGTTGTTGAAGATGTGGTCGTAAGTTAGGTGGCTTGGCCAATCTGCAAACAAAAGAAATCGGTTTTTTAAAAAGGGACCTTAGAGCAGTGTAATACGAAAACATTGTGAGAGCCATTTGTCATTCCGATACTTCTCACTGGAAAACGACTAATTAGAAATGAGCTAGATGTACTTTTGTTTCTGGTGGTTGAGGGATTTATCAAGACAATGAACTCGTTGCAGAGGTTTATCAAGATAACACTTGGATATATCATTGATTTCCTAAGTGCCTTGGCTGTGACTGTATTTCAATTAGAAACTAGTGAGTATTCTTGCCTTTTCTAAATGCCGGTGTAGCTATAGAAGTTGTAGTTGTTGTTGCAATTTTGAAATTTTCCATTTCATTATTCAGCTTAAATAAAAAGTATGATGACCGCAGCTTTGCTCGGTTTTTTTTTGGTAAAAGTTAAAAATGAAATCTAGCTAGATCGATTTATCGCCCCCGAATTCCCCTGCATACTAAATTTCATGAAAATCATTAAAGCCGTTTCCGAGATTCGTTTAAAGGTATTCAGCGTAAATATAAATTACACTACAGAACATATACCGCCCATCCAAGCATGGTCACATTCGCCAAACCATACATTAATCGAAAATAGTCCATTAGATTTTTCCCACGGTCATGCTCCTGTGACCTAAAGAACCCTGCATTTTTCAGGATAAAGAGTAGCCTGTGATAGACTAGCTTTCATTCAGTTAAAGAATATTCGAGGGTAATCGGATCAGTATTTCTAGAAATTATCGTTTACAAATATATAAAGGCCTGCTGGAGTCTGTTTCCTGATAGCTACAATCTGAGGGTCTTCAAATCAATGGTGAATAGGTTACTTCTATCCCAGCGTGCTCCATTGTCGACCCCATCATCGCTTTTCATTTGGTGAGTGAACTCGCGTTTGACCATAAGGTCAAACGCGAGTCTACGAATTATAAAAAAACTGGCCAAGTGCGAGTCGGACTCTCACGAAGGGTTCCGTAACAAAAACCGAAAAAAAACACGTTTGTTGTATGGGAGCCCCCACTTAAATATTTATTTTATTCTGTTTTTAACAAAATTTTAACTGTCTAGCTATCACGGTTGAGATACAGCCTGGTGACAGGCAGACAGGCGGACAGTGGAGTTTTAGTAATAGGGTCCCGTTTTACCCTCTGGGTACGGAACCCTAAAAAACAGCTAATGTTCAACTAGCATCATCTTTTTGAGTGACCGACTTTGAAAATTCAAAGTGCCTGTAATATTCGTTTGAACTAAATGCTCTCAGTTTGAGTTTACAATGCATTTCCCGTGTACTAACATGGGTAGATCATAATAATGTTTGTGCCAAATGCATATCAAAAGAGTTAGTGAAACCATCAATTCAGATCATAATCCACGTAATTTGTGTCAAAAATACTATTTCAGTGGTCACGGCCTGATTGTCACAGGACAATGCCTATTAATTGAATAGATTCGTTGACAATGAAGATAGTGCGATACAGATACAACATACAATAGTGATGTGCATATCTAACGGACTATGAAAATGTATATTTGGAACACCGAAAGGATAATAGAATCAGATAAGCCAGATAATAATGAAACAAGTGGGGTATCTTTAAGCTCATCAGGCTACCAGTATGTAGAATATCGACTTAACTTATAATAATTGTGCCGATAGTCGTGTCAGCGAATAGTTTGATGGGAAGTGATTCGTTTTCGACCATCATCTAAAGCCGGGTCGTTAATCTGACTTCTAAATCGATTATCTTGGGTCTTATCACCACGGTGCAGGCTAAGCCTTTATCATGTAATGGTATAGAGGTATGCGGTACAAAGAGTAAAGTCCCGCATACCTCCACTGAAAAATGGGACAAATTTCGCTTTTTAGTTTTTTCATGTGGTGGCATTGATGCCGCTACATCACTCCCCTCCGGAGACCGGGGGTCGATAGTGGATAAGTCGTCCGTACAACTTGAGATGCTTGCCAGGCCAGTGGAAGGTTGGTTCCAGTGAGTCGGAACCGGATGTCGCAGAGTTCTCGGTGAGTCGGAACTGTCTGCGGTGCCCCAGTGAGTCGGGGTGATGCATCCCAGTGAGTCGGGATAAATCTGGGTGGGACATTTTTCATTAGAGTGTGGTCATATTTAAGGGTTGGTGTACTGTGTCCAATAAAACGACAGTAAAGCAATCGTTGACGACACAGTTGGCGCAGTGGTTGAGCGATTCATCACTGTTCTGCGGAGGCCGCAGAGGGTGATGGCCGTCAGAGTCATCAGGGGATATCGCACGATCTCCTACGAGGCGGCTTGCGCACTGGCCGGATCTCCGCCGTGGGACCTGGAGGCGAAAGTGCTCGCGTCACT